>CAJNDV010033498.1:3750-23790 GCA_905221635.1 Symbiodinium sp. CCMP2456 | reverse complement strand
GTGTGGCTTAAACGACAAGACCTGTTCATCCTACGACACTACGACTACGACTACGAGTACGAGTACCACTACTACTGCTGCTGCTGCTACTACTGCTACTGCTGCTGCTGCTGCTACTACTACTATTACTACTACTTCTGCTACTACGACGACGACGACGACGACGATTTTGGTATGACTGCTGTTGCCAGTTCGGCTGCTGCCACAACTACTGATGCCAGCTAATGCTTGCTTGCGTGCTGACTCGGGTAGTCACTGAAACACTACCTGTTGACCTACGGTAACCGATGTTCCGAGGATTTACGCAGGACCGCCTGCAAACTGAGCATGTTGATTTGTTCTCTCTACTCGTCACAGCCTGAGCATTTTCTGAAGTTGAGCGCCCCTGCAGTGCCAGGGCATCCATCGGGCAGCTGTCGCACTTGGAGCGTGCCATGCGCTTCAAAGGCAAAAGCCTGATTGCCTGAACAATTATCATATAATATACCCCATTGTTCTAATCATTGAGGCCCGTGTATTGCGGAAGTGAAATATCACATCTACACGGCCTTCTGAGCTGTCCTGGACCCACAACCGACTCCTGCCGACCCGTAAACGCCAAGCTAGTTTTTTGTCATGGAGGCGACATAGGGTTTAGAGTGTAGCGTCGCCTGTGCTGAAACAAGATCGACAGCAGGAGCTGCACATTGCCAGTTGGTCTGTTTGTCATGATGAGGGATCCAGGCTTTAATTGTCAAGAGAGCATGCGACATCACGACGAGAATACAACAAAATAGGCTCGATTAGTGCGTTTTGCAGTAACTAACGACAACAGAAATTTGCTTCCACAAGCACACTGACAGATAGATGTCAATGGACAATTTCTACATATATGTATATGTACTATGCATACTAAGATGGGCGGAAACCAATAAGAGCCGAAGCCATGGCGAAAGTCGTCGCGGCCCCGAAGTGTCCCGCTTGCAGCAAAAGCGTCTATGCTGCGGAAGAGGCCCAGACTGAAGGGTTCTTCAGGCTGATGATGTAGGGTCTGGGGGTATGGGATTTGGAGTTTGGAGGTTTCGAGTTTGTGCAGTTGGAGTTTGAGGTTTTGGGTTTTGGGACGGAAAGGTTCAACTTTGATTAGTGGATCCGGTCTGTCAGAGCCCTGCGTCGCTACTGAGCACCGGCTTGGCAGGTCAAAGCCCTCGACCATTCCTGGCACCCGCTCTGCTTCTGTTGCAAAGCCTGCGGTAAATCTTTGCGCGGAGGGAATTACAAGGAGACGGTGCAGGGAACGAGGTCGAACTAGCTGGCATGGGCTTTGGCCGTAGTCTTGCGCAAGAATCCTCTTTGCAGTCTTGCACCACTTCTCAGAAGTTAGCTGTATCTTTTGCCAGGACCACGACGGCAACCCATATTGCGAGGCCGACTACCATAAGCTCTTCGGTCCCAAGGGCATTGGTTTCGGAAGCACGCTTTGCGATACTGGCATTGCCGCAGAGAAGCCAAGCGGAAATGATGAAGAACATGTAGAGCCCGTCTCGATTCGAGATCGTTTGGCTGCCTTCGAAAAGAAGGCGGTGCCTGCAGCTGTAGGACAAGGAGCTGCAAGTTCGGCACGGTTCCAGTCCTCTGCCCCCAAGTGTCCGGCCTGCAGCAAGAGCGTCTATGCAGCGGAGGAAATCAAAAGCTTGGGCCGGTCGTGGCATGTGCTTTGTTTTTGCTGCAAGGCCTGTGGTAAGAGCCTCCGTGGCGGACAGTACAAGGACCACGAGGGGTATCCCTACTGCGATGCAGACTATCGCAAGCTGTTTGGCCCCAAGGGCCTGGGCTTTGGAGCGACTTTGGGGGACACCGGGGTAGCTGCCGAGCTGCCCGGTACCTGCACCTCGGTTTCAGAAACAGGCTACCCCGGTACTTTGAAGGAGAAAGTCTCAGCCTTCGAAGGCCAAGCAGCGCCTGCAAAGGCCGAAGCTGTGCCGTCCGACCTTTCGCCGGCCAAAGCTTCCAAGGTCTTCGTCGCTTCCTCAGCCCCCAAATGCCCGGCTTGCAGCAAGAGCGTCTATGCAGCGGAGGAGATCAAAGGTCTGGGTCAGTCTTGGCATGTGCTTTGCTTTTGCTGCAAGGCCTGTGGTAAGAGCTTGCGTGGCGGACAGTACAAAGACCACGACGGGCAACCATACTGTGAAGCGGACTACAACAAGCTTTTTGGTCCCAAGGGCATTGGCTTTGGTACGACACTTGGGGATACTGGAATTGCCGTCCATGCTGCGACCGAAGCTCTTGCAACGCCACAGCCGGAAGCAGAATGTACAGGTGGTCTGAAGGAGAAGTTGTCTGTGTTCGAGGAGCAAGACAAACCTGCACGGACAGATGCTGTCTCCGAAGCCGAAGATGAGGGCACCGATCACGCGAGCACATCTCTCGCCAGAACCGCCAAATCAGCCCTCCAACCTAGTGCTCCGAAGTGCCCGGCTTGCAACAAGACTGTCTATGCTGCGGAACAGATCAAGGGCTTAGGGAAGACTTGGCACGTGCTTTGCTTTTGCTGCAAAGCCTGTGGGAAGAGTCTTCGAGGTGGCCAGTACAAAGATCACGAAGGTCATCCATACTGTGAAGCAGACTACAGCAAACTTTACGGGCCCAAGGGGATTGGCTTCGGAAGTACTTTGGGGGACACAGGGGTCGTTCGAGCTTGATCGATGCTTTAACGAGCTCTGAGTGTGAAGAGGCTGCAAAGCCCCTCCAGAGACTCAAGATCCATCAGCTGCTGTGCTCCATCACCATCTTTTAATGCACTGCAAGGTGTTTTCAAATGCGATACGTACTGTCTCAACGTGCTACAGGTAGGATAAATGGATGTGCTTCCTGGTCAGTTGTTACGGTGTGCCATCTGGCTTCCACCCTAGCTGACGATATGCGAAGCATTCCATGCTTTTAAAACCAGCGAAGAAGGCATGTGCAAAAAGAGCGAGGGTGTGTTTTGTCACGGTGTGCTTTCGGGGGTGGGTGATAACAAAGCATCGCTCACAGGTGGACTGCCTCAAATTGGGCGTGTGGCGACCCTGATTGAGTGCGTTGGCCCAACCAACAAGCACTAAATTCCTTTTCCCGGTCCTTGTTTAACTTGCCGCATGGGACGACGTGGGACAAGTTGCCTATCAGATACGAGACTTATGGTGTCTTGTGATGGGTGTCTTTCACCACGGCCAATGTCATCTGATTATCTTGAGAACCTGAATTTGATTAGCCTCTACCTTATCGTAGGAATCCGAAGCTGCTTTGAGCTGGCCTCACAAGCCCCCAGCGGCTACAGCGATGCTTTGGACGCTTTGAAGGACATGAACAGAGACACACAGCCCATGCTCCAGTTTGACTTGCCCAGACAACGACCCTGAATCCGGAGCAAGATCAAATCCTTGTGTGCAAGCCGACAGACAAGAATTTCTTCGATATTCATAACACAGCAGGATACTGCATAGTCGAGCATACCTGGCATGCCTCTCAAAAGTGTGAACCTGGATCAGGCAAGGCGGGCGTCAACAGATGGCTGGGCTGGCGACCTTCTGTGCGCGGCAATGCCATGGATCCGTCCGGATGCCCAACAGTGTTGTCAGTACACGCAGGCAACGCAGTCGCGCTGATGTCCATAATCGTATAAGCAGCGATACAAGCGTCATAACCCTATAATGATAGCAGCGGTACGTCACAGTAATGGTGATGCTGCGCGGAACTATTTCAGTGCTTCGGTTCGTGAATGAAGGAAGGGAGTAAACCTCCCACCCTCCGCTGGAACAACAGTCCTATTTGCCCATGATAGGTAAATAAAGGCACTATTCTGAAGGTGCTTTCGTTTGGTCAATCCCGTGAAATTCGTTCAGCAAATCGCAGGACTTGTCATGCATATGCATGTATGTACCAAGATTGTGCTGTCATTGTTTATCCGGGCTTTGCTCACGTGTATGCCTGTCGGGTCATGTGTATGGTCACGCAGTGCTTGGCCGACAGGTTGGCATCTCATCTGCATGTCGTATATATATATATATATATATGTATATTGAAAAAATTGTATGTACGTACATACCAGGTTCACTTGATCAAGCGATCGAGATATCGGCAGATGTTGATCGATGTTGATAGCTTCTCGGTTCTGCCCACCTTCTAATCAGGGGAAGGCAAGACATAAACCCTAAACCCCACGTGCTTTGCTTCGTTGGGAGGAAGGGTTCACCCAAAAACCGCGAGCAGTTTACCTGGAAAATCCCTGCAACGTTCTACCTTAGATACCTGAAGCCGAACCCGGTCGAGTGTAGGGTTTATAGGCCATAGGGACAGTATCCCCCCGCGTGAAATGAGCCCTAAACACGATTGCAGCAAGTGGGCTGAAGGGGATTGCATATGTTGAAGGCCACGACGAGTACAGGGTTTCTCCCGGTGTCGTCGCGGCTGCAGGGTTGAAGATTCAGGGTGGTCGGGTTCATCAGGAACAGGGCTTAAGGTTACGATGAGACGAGGGCATCGACATGAAAGGAAGTGGGAGGAATACATGTCGGCTTTGGGGGTTCAGGGGCTGGCAAAGGCATAAGCATCCCCATGGTGGTGGAACGAGCGCCAAGCATACGAAGAGGCCAGCAGAGGATGCGTGGAGTTTGAAGCAATTCAGGGTATTTTGTCTTGAGTGTCCGCTCGGGGGGTCCGAGTGGTACCGTTGCAAAGTCTATGTAAGTCCACTGAATTCAGCCTTTTTTTGGGCCGTAGACATCCCTAGACATCCCTAGACCTGAAAGCTTTAAGGCCTTCACTCCAAACCCCGAAACCCAAAGCCCCATAGGCCCTAAACCCTAAACATCGTCGATGCGTCTTAGTTCTGCAGCAATCTTAGCGCCTCTTCGCCTTCCCTGGCTCCAGTAGCTACCCCAAAACTAGGCAACAGCCTGAAACCGAAAAACCCAGATATTGCACGGGTTGGAATAGTTAGTCCATACATATATATATATATATATAGAGAGAGAGAGAGAGAGAAAGATGATGGTGTGTATATATATATATAGAGTGATGGTATAATGTACCTCAAAGCTCCGTGCCTACTTCTTGAGCCCCCCATACTACAGCTTCGGTTCAGAAAAGGTCGGCGGTATATGAAGTGAGGTAGAAAGACCGACTTGCTCAGTAACTTCATAAAATAATACGGTCTTGCATCAGCTTGAATCTCCAAAAACTGTGACAGGCCGCCTGTGTCCCCATGGGGCATCCTCCGCACGGGGTACAAGACGCGCTCGCCTCTGAAGCCACTGGGCCTGCGCCTCGGGCACTCCGAGGTCATGGAACCAACTGCAGTCGCGATTCACCCTCAACCCTTGATTGATGGCTGGAAGCAAGTTTGAAACACCATAAACCTCGCTCCAACGAATTTGGTGATTGAGGACGGCGAGTCTTGTTCTTGGGCCGAAACATCTCAGCAAGCCTAAGTGCTTAAGGACGACGTGTGTGGGTGTGTACATAATGCGGCTATCCGGAGGTATTCACGGATACTGCGTAGCAGCATTGGAGGTAGTTCTGATGTGGTTCGGGTTTTCATGAGTTTGGAAGTCATGATATTCGGAGGTTCTGCTAAAGGACAAATAGACCCGACTCATGTTATTTTCTTGGCTAAGCACCCGTTTCTTTCTGACCAGTACTGGGTAGCTACATGCAGCCTTCTTCGAATTCCCACCTAAACCCCCCAACCCCTAAACCCAGAACCCTAAACACAGTAAACCCTAAACCGTCCTAAACCGAAGCCATAAACCATTAGAGGCCTCATCGTGCGGCGGAAGTTGCCTGGAAAGGCATGCTGCGAGGGGCTTGTCGTGGGCATATCTAGAGCCGCCCTTGACGCAGTGTTCACGATTGAAGTCTATTGACATGGGGTCACCCCACCTTCCCGCAGTCACAACCTCTACGATCCGTGAGTATATCTCGCTGACGGGCGTCGTCCATAGCAACTGTCTGCCTAAGCACTTCAAACCCTAGCCTCGGAATCCCATAAACCCTAAACCGCCTAAATCGTCTAATTCGGTTTCACCATACTCAGCCGTAGACATCCCAAGCCTTCATGCACTTCTCAGTCGGCGTGCATCGCTCTTGGAGTCGAGGTTTGCCTTTGTTTTGCAAAGCCGGTTCTCGCGCAGCAACCATGGCCTGAGCTCTTCATCCTGTTTTTGTTTGTGAGTTTTCATATTTTTAGAGGTTTAGTTATTTTTTGAGTAGGGATCGTCCTCCCGCATATTCGGGCCTGTTGGATTTGTGCAGGGTGTTAGGGTTCGAATACGCTTACGGGGGTAGGGAAGGCTTGCACATGTGGACCATACGGTAGTGCATGGCTTTTTCATTGGACATGCCGCTGACAGATGCAGAAGAAGTTCGGCATTGCCAACTGAGTCCGGAAGGTGCCTGCATAAACAAAGAGCTTGGGCAGCATTGTTCATAATGTTGGTAAGCGCAGAAGAAAGAGAACCGGAGATACCAACACGAGGTTCTAGGTGCGTCATTATTTTTCTTTGCATTGTAGTGCTGTTTTCTCATAGGCACACGAGATTGACGTTTTCTTCATGTGCTGTGGCAGAGGAGTGTCTCACCCGTTAGTCCATCTGCCGCAGCGGGATCGCCCCGGAGGATGATGTGCTTTCCGACAGAAACGAGACCTTGCAGGGGTTACAGGTCGTAGACTCATTGAATACATGCATAGAGCGTTCTGCAAAAAAGTAATCCTCTCTCTCGAAAGACTTTCCGCGTGTCCTGGGAATGGCAAGTCTCGCAGAGGCCGAATCTACAACCTTGCAGCCGCAGAATGCGAAGCCTAGCAGCATAACCATTTGATCGATGCGGGGCGTTCACGCAGAGTTATAAGACACCTATGCACAGAAATATACGTACCTGATTATATATATATATACATATGTATATATATATATATATACATGTATATACTTGTGTGTATACATACACATAATTACACACCTACACACCTACACCTACGTCTTTGTGGGCCTTTTGTATTTGTGTGCTCTATTTTGTCCTGTCATACCTCTGCTGGCGATACCGCGAGCAGGAGGTGTGGGTGTTGCTGCATGCTTTTGTATATTGGCCTATGCGTTTTTTGTATGTGTTGCTGTATTTTATCCTTGCATACCTTTGCTAGCGATGAAGTGAGGGTCCTGCAGATATAGTTGTCATGTGTGGAGGCCTCGGAGCAAGTTCTGGTTCAGGATGGTTCAGGGTTTAGGCTTGGTTTTTTTACATGCTTATGTATAGCACAGTGTAGTAACTCATCGTGGCTTAGAACAGCCTCCTCGTATGACACACCCAAAAACCCTGAACCCCAATACCGCGAAGACCCGAGCCCAGAATCCTGAACTCTGAACCTTATCTAAGCCCTGACAGGCACCTCAACTCTGAACAGCTGGGAGCTTCAGCACAAGATGGGAGCCTTCTGCAGAGCCCCATACCACAGCGTGGATCTTCATCGTGTTGCCCTGACTACGCCGAATCCGGTGCCCCTACTTCCACTCTGGATCCCTCCCCCCGCCCCCCCCTCCCGGGCCCACGCTCCGGCACAGCTCCGCGAGGACGGCAAGGAGTGCCGATCCTGCCAATCCTTCGCCCTGACCATCGAGGCCCAGCTCAGGGCTGATGTGGGAGTTTCCGAAACTGCAGGGTACCTTATTTAGGGGTCCTTATAATTAATAAGGATCCTACTATTTAGGGTACTATATTAGGGTCCCCTTTTCGGAAATCTCCATGTGCTTCAGGGCCGGCTGGGGCTCAGGGCTTCGGGTCTTCGAGAGTGAATCTTAGCCTGCCTGGCCTAGAGCAGCGATCCATGACGATGTTGGGGATGATAGCGATGATGGATAGTCCCTCTGTCGCCACATAACTCATATATATATATATATGTATATATATATATATAGCTGCTGCATTCCGGTGGTTGAGCAGGCGAGCTGCGAGATGTCAAATCTACCAGAGCTTCGAGGTAGTTCGGTAGTGCTGATTATTTGGCCTGGCCCATGCAGGACCTGGACTATCCCAACGGCATGGGATCTGGTGAGAACCATGTCCACAACATCTTCTGGCCTGGTCCTCGTCAACCAGACCCGATGGACAGCGGCACCATTGGCTGCCGTAAGTGCCAGACAGCTTAAGTTTCGATCCCCAGCAGCGTCGTTGTTGCTGCTTTGAGTGGAGGAAGGCAGTCTCGAATGGTTTGGATTAGCTTGACTTCTACGACCATTGAAGATAGGGGCGGGGTTGTAACAGTCGAATGCTTAGGGTCGCCAACATCCCTGGCGACTGGATGGCCATCAACCAGACCGCTGTTACTCAGCTCGGTGAGGCGCGAAATTGTCCAGTTTTGGATGAGTGGTGAAGTTTGCACAGTGAACAGCCATGGTGTCTCCAAGGCACCGATGTTCCATGTTCTGTGCCACGTGTTTCGAGCTGTGAACAACTGTCTGGTCCAGTTCGCCCCGACCATGGTGGTGGGAAGGAACAGCCTCGAGCTCAGTTTGGGCAATCAGGGGAGTTACTGTCGAAAGCCAAGGAGCCCCCTGCACCCCAGCCCCAGAACTTCCTGCAAAAACTAGCGGCTGCTGTGGATGAACTTCGGATTTGGGTAGTTCTCTAGTTTTGGATCCCCCAACAGACTACGGCACCCGTTTACAAACACCCTCTGAAAGGGACCCTCATTTCGAGAACTACCCATTGGGATCTGGAAACCTTAGACGCCTTGGAAGCTTCTGTCCTTTATCAGCTCACAGCCCGTGTTCGTCGCGTCAGCGTCTTCAGAGGGCTCTTCTTCTTGGATATCTTGCAGACCGAGGTATCCTAAACTCCTATGTCCTAAGCATCTGCGATCCACCCGAAACTTCACAACCCCTTCTCCCAACAAACCCGCTCCCTCGAACCCGACCGCCCTTGAAACTTCAAGGCACCATATGGGGGTTTCCGAAAATAGGGGACCCTAATATAGTACCCTAAATAGTAGGATCCTTATTATAAGGACCCCAAAATAAGGTACCCCTTATTTTCGGGAACTCCCATATCGAACAAGCCCGGCATGAAGCCCTCAAGCCCCGCACCCAGCAGACAATCGGCTCAAGCGCCCCAAGCCTCGTAACCCGAACCACCAACGGTTGAGAGTTGAGGGTTTAGGGTAATAGTAAAAAGAACCAACGGCCCCCACCCCCCCCTCAGCCCTCAACCCAAGCAAAGCCAACGAAAACTTGAACAGCAGTCCTCAAACAGTAGTCACCCAACAGCCCATAAGAGAAGCCAAGGGACAACACCACCCCTGAAGACCCCCCTAAACCCTAAACCCTAAACCCTAAACCCTCTTCTCTCAAGGCCAGGGTGCTCAGAGCATGGAGGCTCCCTGCCCAAAGCGTGGGATGCATCGGCCGGGATCCAAGCAGCTATTGGGAGGTTCCGAAACTAAGGGGTCCCCTATTTGGGGGTCCTACTATTTAGGATACTATATTTTGGGTCCCATTTTTAGGGTTTAGGGTTTAGGGTTTAGGGTTTTGGGAGTTTCCGAAACGAAGTGAAGGGGTCCCTTACTTGGGGGTCTTTATAATAAGGATCCTACTAATTTAGGGCACTCTACCAGGGTCCCCTATTTTCGGAAACCCCCATTGAAGCTATTGAATTGGATAGGGTAAGGTGTGGGATTGATGGAGGTGGGGTATGCATTAGTGTGGTTGCCAGTAATTGCTACTGAAACTCTTAATACAATCAAAATTACTATGATATCGGTTACTACGGTTGTTATTCTTGCCTGTTGTTTTTATGATGTTGTATTAGTGTTGGTATACTGTTTATTTTGCTATTGTTGTTATTATGATTGCTGTGATAAGTGTGGCTACTACCGTCATAGCTGTTACGTGGATACTGACGATACTTGTTTTCACAATACGATCACTCTCAATCTCGCTATTCTGCTGAAGATGATGTATACATACATACATACATACATACATACATACATACATACATACATACATACATACATACACGCCTACATACATACGTACATAGATACATACATACGTACATATGTACACACATACATATATGCATACATACTCACATACCCATGTATGTGCTCACATACCTAGTTACACGTGTGTATATATATACACACTTATACTTTTATTTCTATTCAATTTCGTACTTATACTTATATTTGTATGAATGTATGTATGCATGCATACGACGGTTGTTAAGGAGTTCATAGGGTTTAGAGTGGTTTTCTTTTCGGGTGCCGAGCACATACAACCAGGCATACGATATGTTTTTTTGTGGATGTATGTTACTTGGACGCATGTTGCTATGCCTGTGTGTTCGCTTCCTGAGTTGCCTCTTTTTGTGGGTTTCACGTTGGTTTGTCTGTCTGTGTAGATGGTAATTGGCAGAGATGTGCTTATGTTAGAGCACTCGACCACCGAATTGCACACTGAGGTACCACGTGGTGATGTGGTCGCTCGACTCGTGCCACTGACCTGTTTCTGATCATCTGTGCGTTGGAAGCATGCGGTCCACAGCACGACATGCATGCATTCATGGGCTATTCACTGCCTGCCTCAAGGGCCTTGATAGCGACCTCAGCCAGGCAGTTGGAGGACATTGACTCCGACATTAGCTACCAGGCTCTGAAGTCCCTCCTGGAGGTCCCTCTCCCCGGGCTTCATGTGGTCTGAGGTCCTTCGCAGGACCAACAAAGGCATCAACTGCATGTTGACGTTGGTACGTGCTTACGGGCATGCGTGGCATTGATGTGGATCATCTTCTGCGAATGCCCTCATGCCACACTTCGATGCATGGCCGGCGCATCGCAGCTTTCCCCAAAACGGGGCAGGCTCAAGTCATGTAGACAGCAGAGTGCCAGCTCATCACAGGATACCCAAAACCCCGCGGCAAATCAGTTAATTGCTTTCGGGGGTATCCCGATGCTCTTCGGAAGCCAGAAGTAGAAGTGAGGAGCACAGCATTTGTAATGCCCCAGCTTCAGACGACTCGTTGCCGATCGTCGCGACGCAAAATGAAGAAGCTTCGTTAGCAGGCCTGGAGGGCTTATGCTACGACACATGCGATCAAGGGCTACAGAATGGACTAAAGGATGGCGTTGATGCGTTGATGACGATTCCCGGGGGAAGAGAAGGGGCAAAGGCGATGTGATGATGATGATCATGACGACGACCACCACCACGATGACCACAACGATGAATATGCCGGTGGTGCAGTGGCAATGACGAGGGTGGTGGTCTAATGCTGACGTTCTGCATCATTGAGAAATGTTGCCAGGTTTGCGAGGCACAATGCCAGCTGAGGAGGCGCACTGAAGTCGATGTCAGAATGTCCTTGCGCATCATCCGTCTGCCACCGATCCCTAAACCCTGACCCTGTACACCCAACCCTGGCACCCAAACCCTGATTCCCAAAGCCGGATTCTTTTAGAACGGCTTGCTTGCAGCACGACGGTCCCTGATGTCTAGGCGAGGCTCACTGCCGAAGCTCTGGCTCAGCTTGAGGCCGTTTCACGCACTCCAGGGATCTTTAGGGTGCAGAGTCTATTATTTGTGGCCTAGTCCGTAGTTGCGGTGTAGAGGGAGGACACAAACGGCTCTGGCTTGAGCATGGTGAGCGCTCTTTGCACATCATAGAGTTGAGTAGTGTTCTTCTAGTCTGGCTTTTGTGGACAAATAGCAGCGCTATGAAATTAGTTGCTTAGTATTCTTACTATAACCTTATCGTTCGTGATAACCTTCTCTTCTCCTGCATCCCGAGCCTCCTAGAGGCCCCTATGACGAACTGCGAACTCCAAGACCCCAAGCTACTCCAGAGCTCTACTTGGAGGTTCATGGGTAGTTATAAGTGGGGTTAGAAGTAGGGTAACTATACTTATAACCCATATTAGGGGACTTGTAACCCAACTTATAACTACCCATGAACCTCCAAGTAAGGAGTCCTGCAGAGTCCTCGAAGATCAACGAAAGCCCTGGCTTCCACCAGTGACGGCTTGCGGTCTACGATTTAGGGTTCAGGGTTTAGGGTTTATAGGGGGAGCCAGTTGTAACCTACCAAAATCGGCTTTTTTGTAGGTTCTTAATACAAACCCTAATATGGAATTAAAAAAAGGACCCTACAAAAAAGTAGGTTTTGTTAGGTTTAGGTAGGATCTAGGATTTACGGCCTGAAGGGTTCAGGACTTGGGGTCGCAAGTCCCGGAGGCGGATGACGGGGATGCGACCGGAGAGCCAAAGGCCGCGCGTTCGTTCAGAGTTTCCGGTTTAGGGTTTAGGGTTTAGGGGTTTAGGGTTTAGGGTTTAGGGGTTTAGGGTTTAGGGTTTAGGGGTTTAGGGTTTAGGGTTTAGGGAGCAGGGTTGCGGGTTTTGGGGGATGGTGATCGTAGTCTTAGTAGTGGCAATCGATTGCAACTATATGACTTGGCAGACAGCAACGCAGCTACTAGTAGTTTTAACAGCGGCTGTTTATTCCGATATTGCTACGCAGAAGCATCGATGGTGTGAGATATGTGACAAGTACGTACAAATCAAAACGAGTTATGCCATCAAGATAATAGCTGCAGCAATTGACTGTCTCTTCGTCTACTATTGCAGTAGCCTATGCACAACAGTTTTGTTGTATTTGGAAGACAGGTTGATATCATGCGGGTCGTGATTTTGAGTGGCATGGTTTCTCCGTATAGGCTTTCGGTTTCGGTTTTGCTGCCGCACGTTCTGCTGCATCGTTGCGATGGTTGCAGGATGCCAAAGAGGGGAAGGCGCCCAAAAAGAAAAAGGAGTCGAAGAGCAAAGAAGAGATGGCCGAAGCTTGGCATCACTTTGGACCCGTCGGATGTGCAAGACGTCATTACCAGCTGAGTTGACCAGTTCAGTTGGATTTCTTATCTTTCCTTGAGACACTAAGGGCAACGAACGAAGCGCTTAGCGTGCGGGTAGGTGTCTGCACAATGCTAGGCTGCTAGGCAAGCACGAGTTGATTACAGTTTGCACCAGCCTTGCCCCCTGTTGTAGTTTGTGGGCCTGGCTTTTGCTGCCGCCCCCACTTTGCGCGTTTTGCACTTGGAGCCCGCGTGTTTTGACACTTCTGAGGAGGCAAAGATGAAGTCCCCAGACGACTCTTAGCTGTGTTTGCCGTTTTTGAGCAGGGCGGCGAGGCTTTGCTCGCAGAGGTGTTTGTAGTAGACCTGTCGATGAGGATGAGTGACAAAGATCCACTGATGGCCTTCAAATAATATTCATGTCAACAAATCATATTAACAATAGTAATAACCGTGACAATAACAACACTAAAAATGCTAGCGACAACAATAAATGTATGCAGACAGATTGAATCGCCCGTGGGCCAGCACAAGCCTGAATGCCCTAAAGGTTCTGCCCTACACTCAGGCCCTACACGCTCACAAGGCTGTCTGCAAAGTGCGTCGAATTGTGTCGGTTGTTGAGTCATGTTGAGTCCCCACGCAACAATTTGAAGTGCCCCTTGTACCCCCAGAAAGGAAATCTTTGGCCCCAGCGATGACGAGGCTCCAGCACAGGGTTATCAAGGCAAAGTCGATTGACAACTTTGCCAGGAAGCTATGCCCCTAAGCCCGAGGCCCGAGATCCCTAATTTTTCGGTTTTCGTCCGAACCCCGTCACAGAATGAAGCACTGTTGGGACCGCTGCAGCGAACAGCTGCTTAATTGAGCATATGTACAGTAGTTCGCCCCAGCATCACCGCAAGACGATCGCAACCTCGTCGAGTAGTGCATAGACCTGTATAATGTTATCCTGCTGGAGTAGCAGAGCTTGTAAGTTCAGGGTTTAGCAAGAAAAACTAGCCATAGGGCAGGAGGTTGAGATTATTTTCGCATCTACTGTCGCGCCGTTTCAGCCGCTGAAGCCACGCCAGCCTCCGAAATGACATGCTCATCTGCCAAAAACCACAACATTCATGCAGTAGCCATGCAAAAAAAGCCTTCCCTGCCGGAGCAGTCAGGCCGATGGCGAGGAAGGTGAAGAGGACGCATGCCTGCAAAGCGGGCCCTCCTGCCAAGATAATATAGGGGCCTGGCGGCCTTAGTAATTTCAATAGGGTTTTGGGGCCCATCGTACAATCAGGAACCCCCAAATCGTCTTGGTAACTATTTAGGCCCCTACGTTGCTCGTTTACCAGCATAATGTGTAGGAATGCAACGACAATTCCCCAAACTGTGTGGGAACGCTACCGGGTCCTTACGTGATCTTCCGAGCTTCCACATGCAAATAAATCGGGCGACCGAACGAACCCCAACTCTTCTGTGCTAACTGGCCTTATCACGGTGCTGGCAGTTCGTACAGTTTAAAGAAGGCTACAGGTGCCACTGTTCCTTGCTACTAGCAGTACTAATGTATTTAATACATTCGTTGTTGTTTCTACGGAGCATCCGACCGCGAGTACCACCACAGTTAATCTTCTCACCAGCTGGTACTGCCACCGCTTGCGATGATTGTTACTGTCAGGAAGCCGCCGAAAATGATGCTGTGGTGGAGGAGTACCGCCGCCTCTCTTGAAAGATGTTCGGCATAGGCGACGTCTGAACCTAAAGGTGTTTAGCAAACCTCAGCACGTCTCGCATCAAGGGAAGCGGTCCAGGAGTACCCGGGGCTCATGGAAGATTGGAGCCGTAGCTCATCGCACGCCACGACGTGACGGAAGAAGGATTCATCAACTCGATCGTGCTCTGTTTAGGGCCTACCGGGAGAGCCTTGGGGATACATGAAGCCGGAGGTTTCAGACAAGTAGCAGTCCTTTCGCGCCATCATGTCATATGATGCCCTAGGGGTGCTTCAAAGTGGCACACAGACGGAGACGGCCACAAGCCGAGCAGCCTGGCCTGCCATGAATGCCAGGTTACCACCTGGAGCTCCGAAAGGCTGCTCCTGGGAAGGGGCCAAGATGATTATGATTATCAATCTTTATATATATATATATAGACTATATTAATATATTGATATGTTAATATATGAATATACGAATATTTTAATATATATATATATACATATAAGCATGTATATACACGCACACACACACAAATACATACACATACAACATGATGGGTGTATTTATACAGATGTGTGTGATGTGTGTTGTATATATATATATATATGTGTGTGTGTGTGTGTGTCTGTGCGCGTATATGCACGTATCTGAATATGCATCTGCATCTGCATCTGTATCTGTATATGTGGGATTATGTGGGTGGTGCATGTATATGTATATGCATATGTGTATGCAAGAATATATGTATACATGTATATAGGCATATATGTGGCATGCATACATACATACATACATACATACATACATATATACATACATACATACATACATACATACATACATGCATACATGCGTACACATGCATACATACATACATACATACATACATTCACACATACATACATACATGCATACATACATACATACATACATACATACATACATACAGACATATGCATACACATACATACGCATACATATACATCGACACACACACAGATACCTACATATATATATATATATATTATACACACGCATATAAATATACATATACACATGCATATGCTAATATACATATAAATATACAGAAGCATACATGGATGTACATATGTATACACACGCCCCAGGTATGAACGAGGCAGGTTCGATTCGCTTAGTGTTCTTGACTTCGGCCTCGCCCTGTGAATGAAAGCCTCTGAGCCACCCGAGACAAGTTCCGAACCGAGCTGCGGCCAATATCCATCGAGCATGTCGCCGATGTCGCCCGAGTGGCTTTCAGCTAGACCAGTCTGCCACATGCAGGCTTCACGGTGAAATGGGACCACGAAGCCGACGCTGGAATGCAACCGCTGGGCCAGTAAAAAAGTTTCACACACGTCAAGCTGCATTTTTTGGGATTGTAGCTGTTGGTCTGCCATCGTGGCCCTTTCCAGTACACGTAGCCCACAGTCAATCAGCCAACACGAGATATCCTCAATAGAGATTTGACATGACTCACGTCCAAGGAAGCATCTCAGAGCCCTCAGGGAACAGTGGAGATCTCAGCTGTTGTCGCTGTCCTGCATTTTCAGTGTTCCTGGGTCCCGCTGAGGAGTCGAAATATGAGGACTTGACCATTTACCAGGCACGGTTTGGATCGAAGCGAGGCTACATGTAGTGGTCTGTGGAAAACGCTGCATTCATTCACGATCATTGACGATACGACCCTGGATGCTTCAGAGCGGTCGGGACAGAAAGCGCATCATCTCGGAGCAGGTTGGCATCATGAACAACGAGGTGGCCATCGTCGTGCGAAGCTTTGCTAGCCATTCCGAGCCTTGCATGTCCAGGTGTGCGGATGAAGGCTGAAGGCTAGCTATTGAACTTCTGACCGAGGTGATACCGGATTTGTGGGGTGCGAGGCTGAGACTTGTCCGGCCTAAGTCATCCTGTAGAACCAAGACACACCAACACACACACACAAACACACACACACACACACACATATATATATATATATATATATCTGTAAAAATGTACACTTGCATATATTTTTAGAGCGTATATTGCTGTGTACTTACATAGAGTATGCAGCTTCAATATGTGTATGTATGTAAGTAAGTATGTATATATATATATATGTACATATATATATGTGTGTGTGTATGTCTGTCTGTCTGTCTGTCTGTCTGTCTGTCTGTCTGTCTGTCTGTCTGTCTGTCTGTCTGTCTGTATGTATGTATGTATGTATGTATGTATGTATGGATGTGTGGATGTATGGATGTATTGATGTATGTATGCATGTATGCGTGTATGAGTTTGCATACTGATGTATGTATGTATTTATGCATGTATGTATGCATGTATGTGTGTATATGCATTTACATATTGATGTATGTATGTATGTATGTATGTATGTATGTATGTATGTATGTATGTATGTATGTATGTAAAACTGTCGGCTGTGTGCAGAGAGTCTGTGCAAAGACGTACACTGCACCTGCCTAAACCTCCGAAGCAGTGAACGAGCACCTGGCAGTCCAAGCCTGACGTGCGCAAGACCATTTTCAGGCGCTCCCAAGACCACGCCCACCAGACTCCAGAAGCTCGCCCCCATGCAGAACATGCATGGCACTGTGAGAGGGACGCGACCCCGGAGGTGGAACCGCAGAGGACAGTGCAGGGAGGCGAGGCCGATAATTGAAAAGTTTCGAAAATTCGAACCTAGGTAGAACGGTTCACACCAACGACCCAGAGCCGAATAGTGAAACTAGTGAAACCACCACGGCACTGCACCACAGCGGGAGCCCCGGAACCACACTGTTTGGCGAAAGCAACTCAGCCAACATTCTACAAGTACTCATAACCCTGGTTTAGCAAGCGTTCGATGTGTTCGAATTTTTATATGATATTATGAAAGCTTGATAAAAGCGTTTGCACTTCAACCTGTGCTGATCTTCGATCATGTCCCGAGGCTGGCGGATGCCTCGCGTCCGTTTGCTCGCAGACTACCTCGCCGGGGCGATCCAGGGATTTGCCGCCTACCCCAGAGAAGCTGCGGATTACTGGGATAATGAGAAATCGTTGCAAGGTTGCAGGGTTTCTGTGCCTGCTGACTTGGTCCTTGCAGAGTCTGGACGGTGTTCGTTCAGTGGCGGCCTGCCATCAACTTTCCTGAGCCTACTGCTTCCCGGTGCATCCTTCCCTCCGCATTGCCTGTGAAACCGATTGCTACCATGGACATGTCGGCTTCTGACTGAGCTCATCATCTAAGCAGCGGGCACCCACCAACTGTTGTCCACGCGTTCAAGCACTACTGGAGGGGGCTAGCTGAGCTGAGGCCGTGGTTCCACGGATGCTGGACGGGCCACAGAGGGAATTGGGGGTATTAAGACCCGGAGGCGGCACGGCACTTTGTCCTGGTCAGGGCTTTTATTGATTTCTGCCGGACTTGAGACTAATGTAGAAGTGCATATTCCGCAAGTAGTCCCGGGTTTTTCTGTCCCTGAAGGATCTCCGAAGACATCAGTCCCTATAACCCCGCACCAGCTGTGAGGAGGTTACCAACTGTGTCTTCAAGCGCTTATCCCGAAACGGACACAACCCTAAACCCTAAACCCAAAACCCTAAACCCTAAACCCTCCACCCTAAACCCGGAACCTTGAAAAAGCAACAGACCTTGGAGCACTGCGGTCAGGACTCCCCACCACTGCAGGAGGGAGAGCAAGACGATGGCATACCCGAGGATCCTCTGGCAAAACCTATGAGGGTGGTTGTCAAAGTTATGGTCCTTTTTGGGGTCCCTAATATAATACGGCACCTACTATTTAGGGTACCCCAAAAGGGACCAAAATTTTGACAACTACCCATGAGGGAATGATGCTAAAGGGTTGCTGTGTGAGCTGCTACCTTTTTTGGGGGGTTATTATCATTATAGTATAGTATCATGGGCCCCAAAACATTATTCTAATTATTGAGGCCACTACATTAAAGAACCTACTGCCCAGGGTGGGTATTGCTGCGTAACGGCGGTAGTCTTGTTGGGCCTTGGTCTTGGTTGTCCTCTTGAGCAGTCCGTCCACGCTCGCTGTCGCAGAGGATTACCCGCTGCTGGAGACCGATCTGGACCGACCAGGGACGAGGGCAGGCAGAAGGTCTGGCCATCCCTTAGGCCCCTTGTGTACAGCATGGAGAATTGAAGTGGTACTTCGAACGGGAGCTTCTGTCCAACTGTGCGTGCCATCCGCATGAGATGTTCATGCAAATTTTGAGCCGACCGCTGTAAGCACAATCTTCGTTCTTGTGCGTCTCTGCCCAGCCTTTCCAGGACACTGGCCTGCCCGCGACCCAGGGATGATCTTTTCATACCGGGGCTGAACACATGTTTGATCTGGCTTTCATTGGCGAAAACCGCTAGAGGAACACAGCCCGAGGCACTGCAACATACCAAGACCCGAGCTTGCCTCCCTGAGCCCTGACTAAACCCGTAACCTCTAACTATATAAGCCTTAAGCCCGAAACCTCTAAGCACTAAACCCTAAACCCTAAAAAGCCGAAACCTCTGAACTCAGACTCTCGGCCTTTCCTGATCGGTTTTGTTGATCTGGACTGCCACAAAAAAGGCTGTAGTCGCCGGGTCTGTGAGTTTTACAGGCATTGTTCTTCGTCTTCTTATTTTTATTATTACTATGAATCATGCTATCTTGTTATTTCTACTATTATGAATAACACTACTTGTATTCTCCTTCTTATTATTAGTAAACTTATCATGACTATTGACTGTTGACTATTGTTATTGTTACATTGAATTTTCTTATACTGTTGCTCAAAGTACTACAAGTTTTAACATGGTTACTCTTGTTGTTCTCATTTTCTGTTATTCTGCTCCAGCCCTTTCTCAGCAGCTCTGCAGCCCGAAGCAGCTTCTCTAGCACTTGAGCTGAGAGCCTGCCCAGGGCGGGTCTCAAAGGCTGGATCATGAAGAATGTCCGAGCCTTGGGGTGGAGTAAGGTATGACCTGTCCGCACTGCGTTGATGAGAACGTGTCACTTGCAATACAGCATGCACAAGATCTCAGGTGCATGGCACAGACTGGAGCAGCACAAAATACTCGGACAGTTTTGTGTTTACGTACCTGTGCCCATTCGTAATCCCATTCCTCGTTTTGGCCTTGACTTTTCCTGCTCTCGTCCATGATCTTGGCCGTCCTTGACTTCACGAACCGGAGATGCTTGCCAGACCTACGAGTTCTACCTGTCCAAGTTCCGACTCGCGGCGAACTATCTGCGGCAAGTCGCAAAAGCAAGCAGGACGGACCATGCATTGCAACTTTGACCTGAATCAGTCTGGGCTCACCGGTAACGGCAGGCACACAAGCTTTGTGGGCAGGCGACAGATTCAAGCTAGACTATTGCGGTGCTTACGTCTTGTCGCCTCGTAGGCCGCGCAAGCTTAAGCAATGAGGGCTATTTACATATACATATATATACACATACA
>CAJNDV010033497.1:108215-131347 GCA_905221635.1 Symbiodinium sp. CCMP2456 | reverse complement strand
AACCCCCCCCCCCCCCCCCACAGGATGAAGGGCTCAAAAAGCGGAAACTGAGGCCCCGGGACTGAACAAGGACGAAGGACTTTGAATATGGAACCCCAATATGAAGGGTGCGTTGTCAATCAGGTGACTTTACGGAATCCTCTTGAACTCACAATAATATAACCCATTAACCACTAAGATGAAGGGTACCTAAACCCTAAACCCTAATCCCTAAACTCAAGCAGCCCAAGCCACCATGGTTGCATCGTCCTCGCCGGCAGCGTGGGCTCAAATGAGGGAAACCTTGAACCTTGACCTAAAACCTGAAAAACTTCGAAAAGCCCAGTAAACCCTAAACCCTAAACCGCTGCAAAACCAGAAAGCACGCAACCAGAAGACCCCGAGGATTTCAAGCGTAGGCCAGATACCCCCTTCTTTCAAAAAGGCTCAAACTTTCCATGGTCCCACCCGCATTGCAGATCTGCAGTCCTTGCCGGGCAAAGTACACTCGACGACAGCTTCTCCCGAGGACGGCTGGGTACTGAGACTCGATAAGGAGCAGGTTGACCTGGGGTCCGGGTTCTTCTGTTGGGAATGGTTGAGGGTTTAGGGTTTAGGGTTTAAGGTTTAGGGGTTTAGGGGTTAGGGGTTAGGGCCAGGGGTTAGGGGTTTTAGGGTTAAGGGTTAGGGAATTTAAGGTTTAGGGGGAATGAAGGCTTACTTCCTGCTCGTAGGACCTGGGGAACAGAAACGCAACCTGAACCTGCAAACTAATCCAAACCTCCCTTGCCGAGATTGAGTTTTACCAGACTTGACTGCACGATTTGGGGCTTGGGCCTGGAATCTTCTTGGCTTTCTTGCCAAGCCCACGTTTTCTCGCGGAATGCCCTCCGATCCTAATTGACCACCAAGCAAAGCATGGCTTTTCTGCAGTAAACCCTCAAAGCCCAAACTGCAACCCCCAGCCGAAACGCTAAAGGACTACTACAGGATCCCAACTACATGTCTATTAGTAAACTATGCTGCCACGTCCTCAGAACCGTTAAGCCGAAACCCTAAACCCAAACCCCTAACCCCGAAACCCTAAACACTAACCCCTGACCCCTAAACCCCTCAACCCCTGAACCCTGAACGCTAAACCCTCAAAACCCCTAAACCCTTAAGCCCTAATTATAAACCCTAAACCCTAGCTTAAAACCCGAGGTTTCACCCAGGGACAGCACCCCAGATAAACCTCCCGAGCCCTCGGGTTTAGGGTTTAGGGTGAAAGGTTTAGGCTCTATAGGGCTTATAGGCTTATAGGGCTTAGGGCTGATAGGGCCTAGGGTGCCTAGGGCTTATGACTTTAGTGCTGAGGGCTTCTCGGGCTTGTGCTTTGGGGAAGTCTGGTACACCCGAAACCTTCAACCCCCTTCAGAGCAGAGCGGACTCGACGTCATCATTGGCTGAAATTCCTTCGGATGCCTTCGGCTCTTCTACCCCCGCGATTTCGGGATCAGCGTTCTAAAGCTCTTTGGGCATCTACAGAACTTGTAGGAACCCCCTTAAAGTAAATCCAAGAACGGGACTTCGTATCTCAGCCCCGCGGCATCTTTTTGAAAGAAGACCGGCCAGTCGGGACCTCTCGGCTGCTACATGAGGGCGCACGGGTGTAGTGGGGTCTCACAACATAGAGTAGGGGTTTTTATAGCGGCTGTCTAGGGCGTTGCAGGTTATTCCGGCTAAGGGTTTGATGACATGCCCGTCGGAAACTGAAGTGTCTGTGCTCTTTCGCACCGCATCTCTACATAAGGACTACACAAGTGGAAGCTAACACTGAACATTCAGACCCATATGTGGTAGGACACCTCTGCCGCCCAAACCGGCAGTTGACTCATCGTCACCCCTGCCGTCACCCTGCTAGCCTTCGGATCCAAGAGAGATCGCCATAATCTGGACTCTGGGCTTATGGTTGGCCTGGTATTTCCCTTTGTCGGGCCTCTACAATGCACTGAGATCGTAACAGGCACGACGCAGTAGCACATTGCTGCATAGCAGGTAGTGCCAACCTTTTCTTCTTGTAGCCACGACAGCTACACCACGTTTACGTTTAAGCTAGCAAGTCTGCAACACCAAACAATAACGAGTTCATCATGAACCCTGATCGCCACGCATCACAATCACAATCTCTTTACCCTTTTTGCAACGGCCTTGTCAGATCTCGACTGGACTGATAGCCCACAGCCCCAAACCCTAAACCCTCTTGCCCCAAAACCAGATTCAAGTGGCATGACCGTTGAAGGTTCCCCTGAGGATGCTCGTCCTTAGCAGAGGCCGACGAAAGGTGGGGATAAGCCTACACTGACACACCGAAGAACAGCATGGGCAACTGTTGCGAATGCCATACACAAGTCATTGTACATAAGTATCTAAGTATATACATATATATATATATATATATGTATATATATATATATAATCATAATATATGTATATATATATATATATATTATTATTATATATATATATATATATTCTTTCTATATATATATATATACACATGACTATATATACCTATAACTACGTATAACTGCATATCTATATATAACTAACTATACAAAGCTGGCCCTCAACCAAGAACCCTTCAGCCCGAAACCCGAGCGTTTAGCTCCCGACGCCGAGAGCCGAAACCCAGACTCCGGAGGACTTTGGCATTAGAGTTTAGGGTTTAGAGTTTAGCGCTTTTAAGGCTTTTAGGGTTTATAGGGCTTTTAGGGTTGAGGCTTTAGGGCTATTAGGGCTGTTAGGGTTTAGAGTTTAGGGCTTTCAGGGTTTAGGGTTTAGGATTTGAACGTCCCTTGTGCGTTTTGCATGATGCGGGAGGCGGTTTGGGGTTTAGGGTTTACTCCGCAACGTAAACTCCTCAAGCCTCTTCAATCCTAAACCCTAAACCTAAGCCCTAAACCCTAAACCCTCAACCCTAAACCCTAAACCCTAAACCCTGAACCCTAAACCGTAAACCCGAAACCCTAAATTCTGAGCTAAGGTTCACCATGGCCAAGCGCGTGGACTGCGGGAGACCCGAGAACATCCCCTGCTCGGAATTCAACTTTGCTGCGGGCTTGCACTTCACTGTGTAATGTAGGGTGTAGGGTTTCGGGTTTAGGGTTTAGGGTTTAGGGTAGGCTTGCACTTCACTGTGTAATGTAGGGGCCTTAATAATTAGAATAAGGTTTTGGGGCCCAATATTCTATAATTATAATAAGGAACCCCTAAAATCATATAGGTAATTATTGAGGCGCCAACAGTGGGTATTAGGGCATAGGAATTTGTGGATTTGGGCTTAGGGTTCAAGGTTCAAAGGCTCTCGGATAAGGGCTTCGGGAGTGGAGGGGATGGGAGAGAGTATTATCCTCTTTGGATATACTGATTCATGTCTAGGGATCTTGGGGTGGCTTTAATGACATGGGGCGGGGGCACGCGGACACTCCAGGCGAGGCATGTGGTTCGAGGGCTGAGACGCGAAACGAATTGCCCGATGGATTAGGCCAACTACACAAGACAGATAAATCTCAAACCCTGCCACTCAAGGTGGCCTTATTCCCGTTTCGGGTTTTCAAAATCACGGCCTCTTGAGCTTAAACGCGGAACCATGGAACCAAATCGTCGGGTTCTGGATAGCTTCTTTGGGGTCTCGACTTCGGGGAGAGGTGGGGGTTTAGGGTTTAGGGTTTAGGGTTTAGGGAAGATGAGGCGTCTATCCCTGACATTCGGATGTATGAGGTTTGGTTGCTTTTGCCTCCTGCATGGCTGAACGAGTCGCGAAGCAGGGTGATGGTTCCACTCCAGTTGATTCGACCCTTCCTTTTTGGAGTATGAGGTCTGGTTGCTGGTGACATGGATTTGAGAATGTGTGGGGGTCTTTGCAACCCAAACGCCCACCTCTTTGAAACTTCAACCCAGTCCCAGAGCTGTAATTCGGTTCAATTCATCTTCAAAAAGGAATTCAGTGATGCTAAAAACCTCTATTTTTCAATGTGTAGAATGTAACCTGTAGAAGATAATACGTATTATGTACTGTGTAAGTTGCAGTCAGAGGAGCATGAACGGCGGCATCGTCCGCACACAGATCAGGTTTAGGGCTTAGGAGAAAAGGGCCATGGGTTTCAGCCACTTTGGTGCGTGCAATACACCCAGGCAGCAAAGTGGGGGCAGTCGTGAAAGCTAATAGAGACAACTCGGATCTTGAGTGCCTTGGTTCAGGCAGATTAAGTCGTGCTCCCTCCATACTGTATACCTCACCGCCCCGTTGCAGCGCACCGTCCATGGGGAGCTGGGAACACGTCTACTGTGTAAGGTTGTAAGTTCGCCAAAGACCATGTAGCAAGTCGGGTCTCTGCATCCCGAAAGCCGACAAAGCTTGAATGTAGAAGCTTGCAAACAACCACTCTCCCTATACAAACAACCACTCTCCCTATAATGTCCATGTTTATGACTTTACTATTTACTATATGTACACAATCCCAATACCCAATACACTTTTTAAGGCCCCGACATAGTGACCGGAAGCTCAACAAAACCCGAGGAAAGTGCCGACGCCCAGGCCTTTTCATGCCGCTCCCAGCCCCGGATTTCCTGCAAAGGAATGCCACAGTGTCAGAGCTTCGGAGACCAAGGTTTCTGAGTGCAGGCTTTCCGGTTTCGGTTTTGTTCAGGGTTCTGGGTGCAGGCTCTCAGGTTTTCGGGGTTTTTTTGAAGGTTTAGGAGCTCAGCCTTTTGGGTGCCTTGGGCTTATCGGGCATGCTTACCTGTAGCAGCTCGTTTTTCATGTGGCAGTTCCTACTGACAGGGGTAAAGTAATATCCGAAGCTCTGTCGGCTCAAGCTGCCTGGTAAAGCCTACGTAGGGTTTAGGGTTTACGGATATTCAACACTCACACTGGCACTGAACGGGTTTACAGTCCCAACTGTAAACCCTTGGCATGCCGGCACTATGAGACCGACCGTTAAGGCGAATATAGTTTCCTATATACACTCACTTAGACAAGGGTCTGGGGGCTTCTTATGCTATGAACATAATAAAGAACCCTACTTTCATGAATCATATTCGCAGTTTTTCAGACTTCCATACTGCAAACCCAAAGCCCCACTTTTTTGCATCAGGTTTGCAGCGACTCAACCAAAACCAGAACCGTCAACGTCTCTGCCTTTTCTGTTCCCCCGAGCTTGAAGCTTGACTTTTCTGTTCCCTCGAGCTTGAAGGTTGACATCGTAGAGTAGATTCGAAACACGAACAACAGCCAAAGGCCTAAACCCGAGAGCTTAAAACCTCCAAAGCCCAAAGAAGTCTCCTTGGCAAGCAGGGCAAAGCCTCGGCTGAGCCCAAGCCACCTTTG
Source organism: Symbiodinium sp. CCMP2456 (assembly GCA_905221635.1). Taxonomy (NCBI): domain Eukaryota; class Dinophyceae; order Suessiales; family Symbiodiniaceae; genus Symbiodinium; species Symbiodinium sp. CCMP2456. The sequence goes on along the minus strand of CAJNDV010033497.1, from coordinate 125,994 downwards.
CCACCTCGGGGATTCGAGTTCGGTTCGATTTTGAGGTTCATCATATTGGCACAGGGTTTTGAGGGCTTCAGGGCCTTTCGGGGTTGGGTTCACGAGTTAAGGCTGCTTCAGTCTTAGGGCTCAGGACTTAAGGCGTTTCGGTTTTGGGTTTCGGCCAGAAAACCCCACCATACAGGCACTTAGAGGTACGGTGGACAACTGGCCGAAGTGTTTTGCAAAACCCCAACTACAAATCGCCCTTGTGCTTGTATCCAGAAAACCAGTGGTTGCAGGACCCAGGGGCGACCGGAGGGCAGCAGTTCCCTCGTGTGTCGTGACGCTGTCCCGGAGATCCTCGATATGCATTAGCTTATTATAGGGTTTAGGGTTTAGGGTTTAGGGTAAATATTATTAGCTTACTCCAGGAAGGCGACGGGTTAATGAGGGCTTTTTGGGGGTTTTGAAATCAAGGTTCAGAAAGGGGTTTACAAGGGTTCAGGGTTCAGAACTCGCCTTTGCATCCAACGAATCTAACATCGTATTCAGCCGGCGAGCCGGACTCGAAGGGGCTTGGTTGGGCGCTTGTGATCTTGCTCCTAATCCTACTTGGAGGATCATGGGACTTAGTAAGTGAGGTTATAAGTCCCCTAATTGGGGTTATAAGTTATAAGTATAGTTACCTTAAATATACCCCTACTTACTAAGTCCCATGATCCTTTAAGTAGGGATTCTCAGAGCCCGTTTGGACAAGATCTGGCCTCACACACAAGCCTCGAAATCCCAACGTCCCAAACACCCGAAGCGAAATCCGGCCATTCTCAATCGTGACGGTTTCTAGACTGACTTGAGGAAGCCGGATGCAAAAATCATGTCACTAACGACCAAGAAGCACCTCTAAACCTCAAAGGGGGAGGGCCGGTCTCTCAGAAAAGCCACCGGTAGACCTAACGCTGTAGCGAGCCTGTGGACGAGGACTCCTTTCTCTGCTCTCTCCCCTCCTTTAGCAAACTAGGACGGTTTAGGGTTTAGGGTATAGGGCTTGGATTCAGGGTATAGGCTTCTACATTAGACCCCGCTCGACCCGAAGCACTAAACCCCCAAACAAACAGAAACCCCAACCGGTAAATCCCGAACCCCTAAACCCCTAAACCCCTAAACCCCAAACCCCCAAAACCCTAAACCCAACCAAAACCCAAAACCCCTAAGCCTAACCCGTAAACCCCAAACCCCTAAACCCCTAAACCCCTAAACCCCTAACCCCTAAACCCTAAACCCCTAAACCCCGAAACCCCATTAGCTGCGATAGTCGAGATGGCGCAGCACCAAGACCTCGAGGTAGCTCAGGCTCCTGGCCTGGTCTCCAGCTGGGAAAAAAAGGAAGGCTACGATGATCGTGCTTGGGTTTAGGGTGTATATAGGGCTTTAGGGTGTTAGGGTTTAATTTAATAAGGTGTAGGATTCAGAGTTTAGGGTTTGGGGTGTAGCGTTTAGGGTATGACCCTGCTTCGGGTTCAGAGTTTAATGGCCGTCCGACACATGGACTTGCCTTATAAAGCTTGAAGACCAGCGGGTTGCCAGGGTGACTGGAAGTGAATGCTCGCAAAGTCATTTCAAATTGGATACTGCTGCACCCCCTCTTCCCACGTGGGCTTGTTCATGCAGGGCGTTGCATACCAAGCCTTATTATCAGCTCACTGGCACTATCACCACCGGCGCGCAACAGGAGACCATCCCAAATTGTAATTATCGGATTCCTTAAAAGCGCCTACAATGGCCTACAAGTTGTACTATGTTTAGGGTTCATACACCATATAGGGATTCATAGTGTAGGGGAATGGGGCCCTACTTTTAAGGTTCTTTTCGTCCTTAAGGATGTACCCTAAACACCTCAAAAAGATGCCCTACACTCCTAGCAGCGTCTGAATCCCAGCCATACATCGAAGTGCCTGGTTGTTGTCGCGCAGGAGCTCGTTGCTTAAGATCATGTCTTTGCCCCAAACCTCGAGATGTTTTGGTGAAGCCATGCTAGACTGAACTGTATTCTCTGAAATCGCATTGTAATGTGTCATGTTCTGTTGAATTGTCATATGCCGTGTTTTACTATAAAACAGTATTTTATGTTAATGCTGTTTACATCGAATTCTACTATGTTGAGATTTTCTCCGCCCAGCACCTCGAGACCGAAACACACTTTGAACCGTCACCCCAGACCGCACCTCTCCTTGTTTCGAGCTCTTAGTGCCTGAAGGTACCAATTTTCTGGGGCTGCAGTTGCCCAAGTAAGAGGTTACTGGGGTACCACACATATGCTTAGTAACCTACGATTAGGTGACGGGAGCCCTAGGGGGGCTTTTACATGTTCTGCAACGGAAGTTAAGCCGAAACCTCTTTGCCTGTGAAGTTTGGGAATTCGGGTCAGTGCTCATGCCTGGATGTGCCACATGGTTCAGCCTTATGAGGGCCGCACTCGGTAAACTATACGAGCGTGCGCTGCAGCTCATGGAACTCTCCACTTCTTAGATTCTTCCACAGGCACAAGGACACAGGGGAGTCAACGCTCATTTCCAAACCGATGTGCCTGCACACAAACCCTACGAGCATATTGGGGGCCCTTACATATGCGAGGGGGTTCATATCTTCAACTGCACTGGAATATGGCCAAGGTGCATCGCCGGTCACCAAAATCCGCCCTCCGCGCATACAGACACCGCGGCGGATGATGTACAGGCATCCTCGGGTTTAGGAACATTTTCTGGCTTGCCCAGGCCCCCAACTATACCCTGTATGAAACCCTTTATACACTTCGGGTCTTTCGGGTTTGGGCTTAGTTTGGGACAATAGCAGGTCGCGTTTTCCTTAACTTGTGGTTTCGGAGTAGGAGTTCCACAGGGTCTCATAACGGCCTTTGTAGGAAAGGTTTCTATGTAAGGGCGTTGCACGGGCTCCGTGTTACAGCGGGGTTTCTGAGGAGTTTCCGGCGACGCAAGTTTGGGGTTTAAGCTTGAAGCAGCTTGGGCTTGGGTCTGAAAGTCGACCCTAAGTTGATTTCTACTTAGATTTCTATCCTCAACAGCCTGACAGCCGCTTCTGTGATGTCGTTTAAGCTTTATCGTCACTAAATCCAAACGGACCCGCCTTGAGAGCTGCACGCCCACACCTCAAACGCTGACCCCCTGCCATCCCTTCACACTTAAGGCCTGGATCGGTCCTAAAATCCTTTTTGAACGAGGTCTCTCTGAAGTGCCTCTAGCAGTAGAATCCTAAACCCTAAACCCTACACCCTAAACCCTTTTTTGAGCAGGGACTGCACTGCACTAAGCCGTGAATCCCTTCAGCCAAGCTCGTGACTCCAGCGGTTATGGCAGAGCACGTGAAGCCTTCTGCACTGTCTGCAACAACTGATCTGAGACTGCTTGAAAAGACACGACCTTTACTCGATCTCGATAAGCATGCACCCTAAACCCTAAACCCTAAACCCTACTAGACCCTGGAACTGTCAACCCTGAACCCTCGATTTAAGTGTTTCTACCTACAAACTCGAGAGACCTCAACCTTGAAGTCTTCAACCCTCAAGCACGGCTTACTCAAGCACGGCTTACGCCCGAAACCATCAAACCCTGCCATCCCTAAACCCCTAACCCCAAACCCCTAAGCCCCTTTTTTTGAACCCAGACTCTGCCAATCACCCCTAAACCCCTAAACCCCTAAACCCTAAACCCTAAACACCCCCCCCCTAAACCCTACATTCCGAGAAGCTCTCGCCGGAAATGGCCTCCGTCGGGGCGAAGAGCAGGGGCTTCAACTTTCGTGCCTGGGGACACTCAGATTTGCACGGGGTCGAGTCAGAGGCGTCGGAGCAAGCAACAACAAGACAACTTACCTAGTAACTTTAAAGAAAAGGGATGGTGAGCAAGTACAGCGATGATAAAGGCGGCTATCACAACAGCAGAAATCATGGCAGCAATCATAGTAGTACCAATATTCACCGACATAAGAATGACAATATTTCGTCAGGATGAAATGATGAACAAGACTAAAAAGTAAGGGGGGTTGCAAGTCGGGTCTTGGGATTCAGAAGTTGCAGTGTTTTTTTTCGATTTCGGGGCTCGGAGGGTTTGAGGTTCGGATCGGAGGTTGACGGCTGACGGTGAAGAAAAGGGTCGGCTTTGAATTTGAACGGAACAACCAACAAGAAAGAAAGCAACTTGCTTCAGGGGGGGCAAGGGAAACTAACCTAAACCCTCCCTAACCGTACCTACTATATAGGGTACTAGAGCCCCTAGACCCCTTTTTAGTAGGTACCTGGTGGGTTAGGGTAAGCGCTAATTATATCAGCCCAACCCGCTCTTCGGCAACACCGGTGTCGCAGTCCCGTGGAGTGTCATCGGACACCGAGGTGCCACCTGAGCCAGAGCATCTGCTGCCATCGCCTTCACGTAGGGCACCTGCTTCAGTGCTTTAAGGAACGGTCAGGGGCTGGCCCTCAGGGATGGGGGACGTCAAGGTTGAATCAAAAGGAAAGTTGGGGCTTTGAGGCTTTAAAGCCCTGAGCCCGCATCCTATAATGACGGCTGTAGACGTAATGCTCAGATACATATCTGAACAGAAAGTCTCCGACCTTTCTCCTCCGATCCTTCAACCAACGCCGACCACCCACAAACCCTGAACGAGACCCCCAAACTCCCCACACCGAGCCTTACATGATTTAGGCTTTACCTGGCTCCGGTTGCCTAGATAATTGGCTACCGGGGTAGAATTACAATATATGCTTGACCTACAAGTTAGGCAACTGGGATGCTAGGGTGGTTGAGAAATCAGGCAAGTCCTCTGACTCGGGCTTCATTGGCAAGAGACTTTGAACTCAGGGTTGAGGGTTTAGGGTGTAGGGTCTAGGGTGTAGGGTTTAGGGTGGTTTAGGGTTTACGGTTTAAGCTCCAATGAAATCTTGCAGTAAGGTTTAGATTTTCGGACTTAAGGTTGAGGGTTTAGGGTTTAGGACTGGCCTTGTGGATCCACTCGTCCACGAGCTGCTCCGACACTTCACCTCGGCTACGGTGGCCTTCAAGAGCTTCAATGACCAGCTGAAAGTACTAAGCCTGGGCTTTGAAGTAGCCAGGGAGAAATCAGCATACACTTGTATTTCATACTGGTCCCGTTAAGGAACGGGTCTCCAACAAAGCATTAAAGTAGGGTGCTCCAGCGCCAAGAATCGGAACCCTAAACCCCACAACCCCGGCATACCTCAAAACCCCTTAGGGCTTTTGTTAAGGGTGCCAAGGTGGAGAGTCCATGAAGGGTTTACAAGTTTTGCAAGTGTTCACGGGTCCCCAGAAGTTTTTGAGGTTTGGTGATGTCAAGCTCTTTATGTGATGGTATGGCAGGAAAACCCGTGTCTTGGCTTGCCTTGCGATCTGCAACATTACGCACCGTCTTTCTCTCTCTCTCTCTCTGTCTCTCTCTCCCAGGCATTCGAAACGTCAAGCCTGACTGAAGCAAGCCTGTAACATAAACACTACCACGGCTTCGGGAGGGGTCCACTCCATCATCAATCTTCCCAAGTAGCCATCTCCTTGAACAACCGTGGCCTCAAGACCCAGGTAAAACCAAAAAGGGCTGAACCAAGTCTGTTTCCCGGCTGCCCCAACACGCCATGGGTACTTTTATGAGTAAGCTGGGGGATTTTAGCTACCAATACTTCCGCAATGCCTCCAAGTGCGAAAAAATACGAAAGGTTTAGGATGCAGCTTGGTGTTTGAGTCACTTCCGTCCTGTCCTGGATTGAAATTTACAGGGTTGGAGAATTTACAGGAGCCAGAAACAACAGCCGAGAGTTGCTAAGGTACCTCCGACATCCCAACAACCCAGATTTCTCATTATCCCTTGATTGTGGTATATACAGTAAACTATAGTAGGTCTCCCAATAGCATTATCAGATCTATTCCTTGACTCCCTTATAGACCCCTTTAAGGAACCCTGAGGGGAACCCCTGAAAGGTGTAATCCTTAATTAAGGGATATGGAAAGCTGCAGGGAGCCGACCATCACAGCCAAGGGGCCCTGCAGCATCGGCGACATCTGGGCAATAATGGCCTTCTGCTCATGAAGACGACAAAGGCTCCTGTCTTGGGGTTTAGGGTTTAGGGGTTCGGGGTTTCGGGGTTAGGGGTTTAGGGGTTTAGGGTTAGGGGTTTAGGGTTTAGGGTTTAGGGACGGATTTAGGGTTTGGGGGTTTCTTCTTGCAGCATTATTGTAAAAATACTTATGATTAGTATTGTAGTACTATTGAGCTGATTCTTGTTCTTAGCCGTATTGACTGGTCTTGATATTATTTATTGTGATTCCTATGACTCATGACTATGATTGCTAACTTCCGTCTTCGAGTGCTTATTCTCAGCTTCAATATCGGTAATTCTTCAGGCTCCTAGATGCAGGATCTGGACTTAGGACAGATGGATACCAAAACCCTAAACCGAGGCATTCGAAGAGGTGGAAGTCTATGGTACCGGGAGGGGATCTTACAAACTGCCTTGGCATAGGAATCAAGAACCCTGCCCGATTGGAGATATTTTAACTTCGAGTCCTGATGTATTCACAAAGCACAAGACGATCCGAAACGAAACGGCCCTGAGCCCTCGGCCAAGTCCAGAACCTCAAACGGCCTAAGCCACAGAGGCCTCAACACGGCCAGCAGAACTCAAGACACGAAAGTAGCCCCAAACAAGAACAACGTAGGAGTTCGCTCCAGCAAGTTAGAACCACCCTAAAAACCCAAACCGAAGGCAGCACAAAACACCTTCACCTCTGCCCTGGGTTCTCCTCCCATATGCTCCAACTAGTTATCACTCAAAACCTGACTTGAATCCTAAAACCCTAGACGCTAGCCCTAAATCCTCCACTCAAGGCCAAGCCGGGCTCGATGGGTCGGGTTCCTTTTTCGGGCTACTAGAATGGATCGCTACAAGGGTGTTTATGAGGTTTTTTTATTTGGCCTCTCGCGTGGCCAGGTCCATGAGGGACAAAAGTCTTAGGGTTTAGGGTTTCGGCGCTCGCTCTCGGACAAGCCAGGCGAGGTTCTTGGTGCGCTTGGAGGTGAGACACATGCATGCCCCGAGACGCAGCCATAATCATAAGTGTTGTTTGGCTACTCGCCACTCTCACTCTCGCACGAGGCAGGCAAGGATCCACACATGTTCGTCATGCTATCGAACCTCTCCGGCAACTCACACTACGGGCCAGAACCAATCTAAACCATGTAACCACCCGCATGGCCCCAGCCAAAGAACTTCCTCCCTCGGAGACGTTGCCCCACTCCACCGCTGACATGTTTTTTCTTCACGGGCGCAGCGGGTCACTGAAATCGCCAGCATCTCAACCATAGAATGGACACGGCACTATAAACAAGCAGAGATACACAGTTTCTCGAAGTATTCTCCTTCGACCACTGCTACTTCTAAAGCTTCTGCTACCAGACCCTCGAATCAGAGGAGCTCGCTGCCATCCGGGTGGGGGCACCGGGCAGATGGGCTCGAACTTGATTGCAGCAACGCATGACAGAGTCCGCTTCTAGGACGGGGAGATCCAGATCGACGTTTTCACACACAGGACCATCTCCCAAATGACCATCGCCACACAAAAGCAGCCACGGTGACGGTATTTCAGCTCCGCGGACTGGACGATGCATTCAGCCATTTTGTTGTAGTCAATTGCAGTAGTCTCAGAATCCGCTGCTTGCCCTTTGCATTTTTGGCAATGCCGACCCCGGGTTACCGTGAAGGCTCTGGAGGCGGCTGCGGCTGTCACTTCCAGGGCCTTCACTGTAACCCGAGCTCAGCGTAAAAGCCATCTCCCCGTCACCCCGGAAGCCTTCCGAGAACTGGGATAGACGCGTCCCGCTTTCGAGACCGTCATGTCCTGCAAGCAGTTTCTAAGTGCTCCACACCATCCTCACAACAGCAGCAGAGCAAGAGGGACATGGCTGAGACCGCGAACCAACGCAAGGAACGATGGAAGACCTGCTTGCAAGGCTTGAGCCCAAAGGGTTTCGACTTTCACACTCGCACAAGGCCGGCAAGGTGCGGAGCCCTCGACCGCTGGGTGCACGGTGCTCCGGAGAGGGTTTCTGTTCTGATGGCTGAGGTCGGCCATGAATCAGCAGATTACGGTTGAGAAGGTGTGTTTCTTGCTGCTGGGTGGAGGAAATCTTCCCGAAACCCTATTCTAAACACCCGAACCCTAAATCCTAGTCAAGCCTTAAAAATCCCAAACCCGAAATCATTGCAAGTTCCCAAATTCCAACTTTCCAAAGCCTTATAAATCTTGTTTTCCCAAACTGTGAAGACCCTTTAAGACCCTGTACTACACCCACTCAACCTGTAAATCCCACAATCCTTCCTTGCCCCCGCCTGGACTCGATAAAGTAGCGGCGCAGCTTCATGCGCAACGGCTCCGGCATCTGGCTGTCCTGTGAGGATTTCATTGTTTTTGTTTTGAACTCCTTTTTCCATCCAGCGGAGCATCCACTATCTAGAATCCACATGTGTGGAAGGCAAGTTGGTAAGAGATCTCAGTCATTGGGGTTTAGGGTTTAGGGTTTGGTGGAGATTTATGGGTTCTAGAGAGGGTTCGACAAGGGTTATTGAAATAAGGATAAGCCGATGGGTGTCTTACGGCTTGCAGGGTTTAGGGCTATAGGCTGATAGGGTTTAGGGTTTAGAAGTATAAGCTTAAAGGATTTAGGCTTTGGAGTTCAGGGTTTGGGGTTCAGGTGGGATGGCATGTGATTGAACTCTAGACACACCCTAAACCGACAACCATGCCTACAGAGGTCCGTGAAGAAACAATCAAGACGCATTGGCTCCGGCGCTGGACCCTAAATCCGAATAGGATAAATCCTTAGCCGAAGTCGCAGCCACGCGTCCCCCACACTTGAGTTGTAGCTTGAAGTCTGGGATCGGGGTTTGAAGGGCTTGTGCTTGAAGCATGGTTTAAGCAGTCCAAGACCACGTAGACCAAGGACACACGACTTCGAGAGAGACAAAACGCAGGGTTCAGGCTTTTTGGAACCCGTGGCCCCTAAACCCCAATCCCTAAACTCCAAACCCTACAAACCCTAAACCCTATAAGCCCTATAAGCCCTATAAACCCTATAAACCCTAATCCCTAAACCCCAAACCCTACAAACCCTAAACCCTATAAACCCTAAACCCAAATCCCTAAACCCGAAGCCCACTTTTCGCCAAAGGAATTCGAAGCAGAGGCCTTCAGCAGCCAATTCAAGTCATCCATGGTTCGCTTGAAGGCCACCTTGGGTTTAGGGTTTAGGGTTTAGGGTTTAGGGCACCTTCCCAGAGAGCCCCATGACCCCCTGAAATATTGACTAGATCCCAGTCTGGTTTATGGATTTTAGGGATTTAGGGTTTAGGGTTTAAAGGCCACCTTCCCAGAGAGCCCAATGACCCCCTGAAATACTGACTAGATCCCAAGCTGGTTTAGGGTTGTTAGGGACTATATCCCTAAACCCTAAACCCCTTGAGTCGTAAGATCATGGCTGTCCGAAACCCTTGGATGGGGTTTAACCACATCTGAAGAAAGTTACAAGCTGCAGACGTCTGTACTGTGCTCTCATCTTAGCTTCGGTGTTTGTTTGTGATGAGAGCTCACCAGAAACCAAGTCAGGCCTTTAGGTAACGCTAGACAGGCTGAAACACGGACGACTTGGACCGTCAGGGCCCCTAAAGTAAGCCGTCCCTCTTGATGTGTTTACAATGACTTTCCACCTGGGGTGCACGCGCTATGTAGCATGGACTGTAGGCCTTCAACCATACCTATAAAGGAAACACGTTCAAGCCAAAGTAAGGGGTTTAGGGTTTACGGATGGTCACCCTAAACCCTTTTCTCACTGGGCTCAAGGTAAACTTAAAACCTTAACCCTGAGTAAACCTCGGCTTCTGCAGTGAAGACACGTCGTGTGGCAGCAAGGTGGACACCACGGCGCACATCTGGCCGATAACGAAGGCCCATACTGTGGCCATGGCCAGCATGCACAAGGAAGCCACCAAGTACCTGAGTTTCTGGATGCTTCCATGGCCTACCAAAATATAGGGGCCTTAATAATTAGAATAGGGTTTTGGGGCCCATTATACTATAACTAAAATAAGGCACAGCCAAAATACGATAGGAAATTATTAAGGCCCCTATATTATGCTTACCCACCAGGGTGCTATATGGTTCATAGAAGGATACGAGACACCCTGCAAGAACCGAACGAGTCCTCCGCATTGGGCACAGGATTAGGGCCGCAGGCGCGGGCAGAACACACAAAACCCAGAACCCTAAATGCTTCCGGGTTTCGGGTTTAGGGGTTTGGGGTTTAGGGTTTACAGGTTTTAGGGTTTAGGGGTTTGGGGTTTAGGGTTTAGGCCATGCCGAGACCGAAGGCGACCTGTCAAGAGCAATGAGCTCGGCCGCCGAATCTGACAAGAGGTCGGGATGCCTTTCGGGTCTTATAGGGGCTCCTTGCAAGGGGGGGGGGGTTCTTATAGGCTTGTCCTAACATCCGGTGCTAGTTGTTCCTAAACCCTAAATCCTAAACCCTGAATCCCTTAACCCTAAACCCTAAACCTTTCCTTAGGGGTCCGTAGCTTTGGCACCGAACCTCCGACTTGGGTTCTGGCTCGGGGAGTCCGACGTTTCAGGGACTGAGATCGGAAGGTGGGGAATGTGGCAACAACCGACTCCTGGGAGGTAGGTGCAGTGACTGGAGAGTACATCTATAATTGCAATTAATATAAGGCCTTAATAATTACCTATACTATTTTGCGGGGTCCTTTAGTATAATCATAATACAGTATACCCCCAAACCTTATTCTAATTATTGAGGCCGGTTTAGGGCTCAGCATCCTCACCTACTTGCTGATGGTGAAGCACAGCAACAAGGGCTCACTGGCACCGGCGAGCCTGTGTCCACTGCGCCCTTTGAATGCAGGAGACAGGTTGCAATCCCCGACATAGTGTTTTGGGGCCCATGGTACTGTAGTTATAAGAAGGGGCCCCTAAAGTAGTATTGGTAATTATTTCGGCCCCCACATTAAAGCCTCACTCCTAATGATGCCTTGGTGCTCCTTCTCGGTCTGCGGCGTGATGTCCTGAGCGCGGAACTTGTGAGCCAGGTTCGGCAAACTTGAATGTCTGGGCTCAGGGGTAAGGTTAGCACAACACACTTGTTAACGATGCAGTCTACACACTATTCTTAACACCCTAAAACCCTCGTTTGTACTCTGCCAAGTAGGCGGCCTTGGACAAATGCCCAACAAAGCCCAGCTCCGGATGCTTCTTGCAGGCTCAGCATCGAACAGTGGCACGATAACTATTTCAGTAGCTCTCACAACCATACCTCTAATACACCTTACACCCTTCACCCTAACACCCTGAAAGCTAGCACCCTGAAGCATATGCCCCTGAAGCGCAAACAGCCTCTTGCCCGAGGAGCCCCATAGCCGATACTGGTGAGGGTCATGATGGCCCAGTAGAGCGACAGACCTGAGGAAAACGCTGCAACATAAAACATGCTGCACCATAAGCTTCCAATGCTAAACGTCCTGACGCCAACCAGGGCTAAACCACGAGACCCATACAAAGCCAAAGCCGACGAAGTTCGAGAACACAAAAGGAAGAGGCACACTTTCAACAACCTGGCCTTGATAATGAAACCGGGGCTTTGAGTTAATTAGGTTTTGCTATACTTTATCGCTTGTTATACAGACCGCCCCTTCAACCCCCCCCCCCCCCCCCAAAAAAAAAAAAACATCAGATAACATCATCGGAAAGCATTTGGGCCAGAGCGCCTTGAGAGGAGTCTTGTTACAGCTAGGGGCTATCAGGGAGACCCTTGGCATCGTTCGGGGTAGAAACCGTATGGGACTGAAGGCGTACGGCCTCAGGGCCGAACCGAAGGATTCAGGCTCCTGTCTGTCAATGGGAAGTTCTGTAGATTAGGGTCCATTTTAGGGTCCCCATTATAAGGGTGCCGTACTATTTTGGAGCCAAAAAAAACGGGAACCTGATTTAGAGAAATATTCCTCTCTGCCTGGCAGCACTGACCACTGGGTAGCACTGCATTTACATCTCTGCGTAAAAGTCCCAAGCAGTCCGTCTCTTCCTGTCTGTCTAGGCATCTAGCCGTTCCCTGGCTTCTGACCAGCATGGCGGGGGGCCGAGGAGCAACCACTCTTTGTCCTTCCATAGGCCAGAACAAGTTCTTGCTGTAATGAATGACTCCTGCAATTCAAGACGCGGGCCCGCGCATTGCCTTTCTCGGGCTCCATCGAAGTAAAGCAGCAGAACTTGTCTGTCTGCCTGCCTGCCTGTCTGTCTCTGTCTGTTTGTCTTAGCAAGTGCTACCTCGAACCCACAAATTCATCAATAAGTCTCTGAGTACTGCATGGCAGGTTGGCAGGTTGGACCCTAAGTATCTCTAACCACAAAGGCTACACAAAAGGCCAAGTTGGAGTTTAGGGCACAGGGCTTGGGGTCCCAGCTGCACATGAGCCGTTTCTAATATACCCAGGAGCAAAGTGAAGATTCAAAGGCCGACCCCCAACATTAATTTTGTTTCAAGTCTTGCATATTTGGGGTGGGGGGGTTAATAACCAAGGGAAGCGAATGTACGAATGTGCCCCAAGACATGACGAGCATACCATAACCATAAGAAAAAACGCATGCTGGGTAGTTCTCTCAACTAAATTCCTTTTTTGGTGCCCAATAATACAGTACGGCACCTGTGTAAAAAAAGAACCTAAAAGGGACCCTAATTCTTTACAACTACCCTGCTGTTTCGACTTGTGTAGGCCTCGGCAGTAACGACTAGCTAGCATCCTAGGGCTCCGGCAGTAGATCCCCGCGCGGGAGTGGTACGTCGCTTTCAGGCCGCCTTTGGCAGCCTTCCCATCGCGATGCTTTAAGGTTTCAGAGTTAGGGATGGTTAGGGTTTAGGGTTTAGGGTTTAGGGTTTAGGGTTTAGGGTTTAGGGTTTAGGGTTAGGGTTTGGGGTTTGGGGTTTAGGCTTAGGGTGGCCGCTCGATGGGTATTTCGGGCTCTAGGACTTACGAGGGTTGCACGGCTCTAGGTGTGCAGGGCTTAAAGAGATTGAAGACTTCAGGTCATGCACTTGGCTGTAGGTTAGAGGGTTTAGAGCCAGTGGCACAGGGTTTTTTAACGGGGTGGAGGACGACAGCTCATGGCGATTCGGATTTAGGGCGAAAGGGCCGTATGGCGAAGGTTTTGGGATCCCAAGCCCTCAAAACCCTCAGCGCCGAACATCCTTCGACCTGCTCACTGCCCCCTAAACCGCTAAGCCCTAACCAGACTCGGGTGCTGGGGTAAATGGAGGAGGTCACAGGGCCCTAAGGAGCACGACTCTACATGATTCACCTTAAACTCTAAAACCTGGTACTTAGATTCTTCAGGACCCGATGGTACACACCCTAAACCCTAAATCCTACATCCTAAATCCTAAACCCTAAATCCTGAAGCCTAAACCCTAAGTCCTAAATCCTAAACCATAAAACCTGAACCCTAAGCCCTAAATCCTAAATCCTAACCCCTAAATCCTAAACCCTAAATCCTAAACCTTAGATCCGAAACCCTAAATCCTAAATCCTAACTAACTAACTCACACCTAGACCCTAAATCCTTAACCCTTTCACCTAAACCTTAAACCCTAAACCCCGAAAACCCAAACCGGAGCTAACGAGGCCTCTACTGCCTTGAGCCAGGTGTACTCATCAGACACCTGATCGACCGGTTTAGGGTCTGTTAGGGTTTAGGGTTTAGGGTTTAGGGTTTAGGGTTTTAGGGTTTAGGGTTTAGGGTCTATTGGGTTTTAGGGCTTTAGGTTTTTATGGTTTAGGGTCCAGCAGGGTTGAGGGCTTTAGGTTTTTATGGTTTAGGGTTGATTAGGGTTTAGGGCTTGTGGCTTTTATGGTTGAGGGCTTTAGGTAATTATGGTTTAGGGCTTTAGGTTTTTATGGTTTAGGGCTTGGGGTGTCAAGTAGGAGTCAAAAAGTTGGTCCAACTTTCTGGGGTGTCGGGTTTAGGCTTCAGGGTAGGGGCTTTTCTTTCGGGGGGCAGTGGCTGTGAGCTCAGGACTTAAGGCTTAAGTTTATTTATTGGGGGTGTGGAGTTCGGACATGACCTCTAGAACACCGCGTCGATTTGAAGGGGGTGAGAGGGAAGCGTGAGCCGCGGCATTGCGGGCTTGAAAAGGCTAGAGGTTCCCCTAAAGTCGCAACCGATGTCGTAATTTGCATGGCATGTGGGAAACGAAGTAAGGCATGACTCTGCAACGAGCATCTCGAAGCAATGCTAGTTACGGAGCCCGTCAGCCTGCGAAGACCCTTCGACATCTCTTGACCGTAGACCTTGAAACTCTAAATCCTGAACAGGATATAAACCCGACTGGAAGCCGGTGAGACCCACGAAAAATGAAAAAACTGCGCTGCACGCCAATCCCTCAACCCGATACCTTTCAACCCGAACTCCCCGCACTCGAGCCCTTAACTCTAAAGCCCTCAGAGCCCAAGCCACCAAAAGAAGAAAGTCCCACGACTCTTTTCAGTGCGCGCTTTGAGTGCATCCTAACACCTGATAGCGAGCTGTGTGACGCCATAAGAAAAACACAACAATTGCCAGAGGTGAGCCTCATAGGCAACGCCTGCCCAACAGCAGGCCATCCAGTGGCAGGTGAATGTCAGACCTCTGCTTCGGTTCAGCACGGGCTGTTCAAAGGGATATCTTAGGATTTAGGGCTTTATGTTACAGGGTTATAGGGGTGAGGGTCTATAGCAAACTCACACATGAAAGTCCCATGCTTGCTGCCGGTACATGCCGGAGTACAAGACAGTGAGGTGAACTGAGCACAAAAAATACAGGATTCAGGGTTTCGACTCACGCACTCGCAAACGCAGGCAAGGATTCAGAGTTTAGGGTTTAGCTGAATACAATCTCGGTGCAGACCGTCCTCTTGCCAGCCCAAACAGGAGTCAGGAAGCTAGAACAAGCGACGCGTTGTCCTAGACAATTTCTTCGCTCTGCCAGTTTTTGCCGGTCTCGGAAGCCACATTGCAACATGCTTCTGCGGGCCTAGACATCCTAGACTTAGACCTTGAAGCCCAGTACCCTGGCCCAAAAAAGTTTAAACTTTTCTTTTAGTAGGGGGTTTAATATACCAAAAAGTTCTAAAGTTTACCTACTGGGCTCCTAAGTAGAGTCACAGAAGGGGTACCAAGATGCCCCGGGCCAACTCAATATCTAGCAGAGCTTGTCTACGCAGTGGTTTCCAGTGTTTAGCTGCTTTTCCCCAAAGTCTTCTGGTTCATTGTACTCGGTGGTCTTTCCAGGGTGCTCAGCAGTTTCGGGGGTCTGCTGTGTTTATGAGGGGCATGCTCAAGTCAAGACATAAATTACCGGCACCTGAGCTAAGGAAATATTGAGCTTTTTCTATTGCTCTCGCATTTTTCTATAGCCGACCTCGACTTGGCAACGAACATAGGGCTGGTCCTTCCCTGGGCTCATGGGACGTGCTGATCCCGAAAGCCCTCAACAGCGGCGATGGATGATGCTGGATGTGTTTTTGGGTTGACGGTTCAACACGGCTGTAGTTTGTCGACAGGAAATGGGACTTTTCAGGTTTTCTACTTGATGTTGTTTAACGTGTTACTGTGGGCCGAAGTAGGGTTTCATAAAGCGGCCGATCAGGTCTTATGAGACTATATATAGAGCCAAAACTACCGTTTGAGTGGTGACAGTGATGGCCCATTGAAGCATAAGCCATCACTTTACCATTGACTTTTATAGTGGATAGTTGAAGGTTTTTGGCGTTAGTTGGAGGACAATGGTAGGCTGGACGCATTGAGGACCATGCTTGAACAATTGAAGCATGACAAAGGCTTCATTCACAAGGATGGCGGCAAGTTGTGTTTTGGTTTCTTTATCGGTCCTGATGATTTGCATTGAGGATTAAGGGATGCAGCATTCAGGTTCTGAGTGAGCATGCGTGCGGCAACACTCAATTTCAGTCAAAGTGATTATTGTAACCTACCGAGCAAGTTCCCTTGTCCCAACTCCTCAGATATCCGGGTCTTGTTGCAGCCTAAACCCTGCTGCATCTCTTTCTGAACTTGTAAACCCTACAGATCAGCATTTGGGACCTGGTCCCCATCAGAATGGAGCGAGGTGCCACAGACGAATTTCACGAGGGACAGCACCGCGTAGCTGATGCCTCCATGAGATTTGATTTTCCATGATCTGAATACAGAAATGATCGCCTCTCACCTCAAGCCGTGCATGCTGAAATAAAGCTGCCTCAAAAACTCGAAAACGGTCTGGGGGGCGTATGTACAGTAAAGTAGATGGTGACGATCTGATTATAAGAACCGCTCAGGAATACTCTTGGTAATTGTTCAGATCCGGAAAGGAAGAGATGACAAAACAGCAGGCGCGAGGATGCTCTCGGCCAGTCCTTCCGGGTGAGCTCTACAAGTTAATTAAGCTTTGAAGGAGTCCTGTCGGATTTATAGGATCAAGGTTCAATGAAGGCTTTTAACTCTTTCTTCCAAAGAGTCTTGCGACGAGGATTTAGGGTAGGCCCTCACAGAAAGTGCTGGCATCCTCGAGTCGTCCAGCTGCTCTTCGCTGAGCATCCTTATATACATCTTACTGGCCCCACCCGTAACAGAGGGGTTTCATTTAGGAACCCGATTAAGAAACCGTGGCCTTAAAACCCCCAAATTAGTAGGGCTCATATAAAGGAGCCGAATGAACCCCAATAAAGACCCAGGGTTTGATAATTCGGTTTCCATGTTAGTTTGTACTAAAGGGGCCTAAATAGTTACCTGTACTATTTTTTGGGGGGTTCCTTATTCTAGGTATAGTATAATTCACCCCAAAACCCTACTTTTAATTAGTTTAGTAAAGGCCTCTACATTAGGGTGCCGGCTCCGGGTTGGCCCCACCCTCCCGTCCCATCGGCCTATGCGGACCTGCCGCCGTGTCAGGATGGGAAAAATGCTGTGAAGACGCAGCATGCGCACCTCGCCACCGAACCCTTACCCTCCACCTTAAGGACGGAAAGAGCCCTAAAAGGGTTTAGGGTTCATATACCATATAGGGATTCATAGTATAGGGGAATAGGGCCCTACTTTTAAGGTTCTTTTCGTCCTTAAGCAGGTACCTAGAATAGAGGGTGCAAGAGCCCCCTACACAGCAGGTACCTGGATGATGAGGGGAAGGCGACGTGGCAACATCTTCCAAAAGTTGCGTAGAAGAAGGAAGCTTGAGCGCCCAGGGGGGCGATCGTATTTACCTTGATACTCTCTAAACCCAAAACCCCAAACCCTAAACCCTAAAACCCTGAATCCTTTTTTTGCACAGGCTTGCGTTAATCCCGCCTGGACGTGTCGCACCCGTTCTCTGAACCAGGAAACCCTGAATCCTAAACCCTTAACCCTAAACCCGAAATCGGGACGGAGGCTTCTTTGCAAACAGGGAGCCAGGCGGATCTCTGGCAGTCGCCCCCTCTCGACGGCATGGCATGGGAAGGTGGAGATGAGATCCACGACAAACCTGGAGTGAGTCAGAGAAATAAAAACCCAGTGGGGCTTTGAGGCACGTTATACTATAATTAGAATAAGGAACCTGAATAATTAGAATAGGGTTTTGGGGTGTGTTATACTATAATTATAATAAGGAACCCCTGAAATAGTATTCGTAAGTATTGAGGGGGCACGGTTTTTTTCGACCCCTGA
>CAJNDV010033497.1:80840-93836 GCA_905221635.1 Symbiodinium sp. CCMP2456 | reverse complement strand
TTCGACTCTCACTCTCGCAAAAGGCAGGCAAAGGGTTGCTTAAGGGTTCCTTGAAAGGCAATGCCAGGAGTCTTTAATTTGATCAGAACCCCGCGCAATCCCTAAACCTAGACCCTAAACCCTAAACCCTTTTTGAACAGGCTTGCGTTAATCCCGCCTGGACGTGTCGCACGCGTTCTCTGAACAAGGCCAAACACAGAAAGAAATCACAAACCCTAAACCCTAACCCTATGGCCTTTAACCCTAAACGTGGCTTCTGGCCTCCGAGAATGGGCTCCCCCTGCATTGGGCATCCAACCATCGGCGGTAGTAGCTGGCGGCCTTCACGAACCAAGGCTTAGGCTTTAGGGTTTAGGGTTTAGGGTTTAGGGTTTAGGGTTTAGGGTTTAGGGTTTAGGGTTTAGGGTTTAGGGTTTAGGGTTTAGGGTTTAGGGTTTAGGGATCAGGATCAGGTTATGCATTCGGTGCTTCGTAACTTCGGGTAAGCACAGAGTTGCCATGGGCAGGTGAGAAGCGAAGACGATGATCCCAGAGGGCCCTTCTAAGGTCGTTTTGGGATGCCTCTTATCTCGATAGTCCTTCAAGGCTGCTAAAGGTGCAGGCAGGACACCCAGCTCCAACCTCCGTAAGGTCTATGCATGCCTCTACCTTACACAACCCTTCTGAAAACGCCGAAAATCAACATGCAGTCTAGCCGGCTTGGAGCTCCTATGGGTTGCTATGGGCTTCACTTCTAATCCCAAAGATCCCTTACATCAACCCACCCTAGATCCCCAAGAATTTCTGGGCACCACGCACCCTGGGAACAGCGGCCTTAACAAATCCGCCTCTTGCCTTTACTGCATCAAATCTGTGGGATTTAGGGCTTGGCTCAGAACGAAGTGGGCTTGAAAGGTCAAGCTGCTCGTGCACTTTGAAAGTTAGTCGAAGGCTCGGATCCACCATCGCCACCGGAACTCTAGCACGTTCGACTAAAACATCCAGTCACCTGGCATACACCTCTATAGAGAAGGATGCGGACAAGTAAACTCTTATACCGACACGTACGCACAAAGGCGTATCTGCCCATGTATCACATCCGCAGAATCCCAACCAAGCTCTCAAAACAGCTGTTTCTAATCAGGCGAATGACAAAACCAAGTCTCGAAGTCAAGTCCGTATACACCATGAACCCACGTAAGCAACAGGGGTTTGCAATGCCCAAGCCCGCAACTTCAATACTGAACCTGAAACCCTGGAAGACAAACGGCAAGAGGTTGAAACCCTCCGCCGAAACCGATGGAAACTTGAAACAGTTTAATACCAACAAAACCAAGCAAACGACAAACAGACACACACACACACACACGCCCATATTTATATGTATGTGAAAATACACATACATACATATATGCGCGCACACACACAGAGGCTCGCACACGCACACACACACACACACACACACACACACACTCTCTCTCTCTCTCTCTCTCGCTCTCTCTGTCTTTCTCTTCCATATACATACATATGCATACATACACACACACACACACATATATATATATATATATATGTATGTATGCATATGCATGCTTATAGTGTGTTGAGGCGGGTTGGCTTGGCCTTCGATGCATATCGCGCGGTCAGAGAGGACTCAGCCTGGGCTCTTCCAAGTTCCACAGGATCCTCCCATGGGTTTCACTTGGAGGATCATGGGACTTAGTAAGTAACCCATGGGTTTCTCAAGGCCTCTTTTAATGGGTTTGGGGTTTAGGGTTTAGGGTTTAGGGACTGGGTTTGGGGTTTAGGGTCCCATGGGTTTCTCAATGCCTCTTTTAGGGTTTAGGGTTCAGAGTTTAGGGTCCCATGGGTTTCTCAAGGCCTCTTTTAATGGGTTTGGGGTTTACAGTTTAGGGTTTAGGGTCCCATGGGTTTCTCAAGGCCTCTTTTAATGGGTTTGGGGTTTAGGGTTTAGGAAGGTTTCTCGAGGCCTCTTTTAATGGGTTTTTGGGATTTAGGGTTTAGGGTCCCATGGGTTTCAAGGCGTCTTTTAATGGGATTTAGGGTTTAGGGTCCCATGGGTTTCAAGGCCTCTTTTAAGGGGTTTGGGGTTTAGGGGGACAAGGCCTCTTTACTGGGTTCCTCTTAGGTTCCTTTGACGGTTTATGGGTTTTTTTGACACTCACACTCGGACGAGTCCAGGGAAGGTCTAGACGGGTTTCTTGGTCCCTACGAACCCAACCCTAAACCTCAATTAAGGGCAGATTGCCGCGACTGGTTGGTATTTAGAACCTAGGTGGTAGGGGTTCAGGACACAGGGCTTTTATCTGCCTCCAGGCTTTTGGGTTTAGGGTTTGCGGGTTAGGCAGGGGTTTAGGATTGATAGCTCAAGCTTTAAAGTCTGGGTAGGATCTGTGCCCACCAGAGAGGTTTGCTTGGTTGAACTGAGGATTAAAAGCAAAGTTATCGGCGCGTACTACAAGTTTGGGTAAGGAGCCAGATTAACAGAACAGGGTTTAGGGTTTAGGGTTTAGGGGTTAGGGTTTAGGCTAGGGTTTAGGGTTTTAACAGAACAGGGTTTACGGCCTTTGAAGCGCAGGAACTTTGGCAGAGCATCTACGAGGCTCCTGTATGTATATAGAAAGTGTTAGGTTTTGGAGGGGACTGGTCCTCTTGCTTACCGGAGAGAGATTGAAGTGTTTAGAAATAGAGAGTCTCTAGCAGAGGGTTTCTGACCAGGATTGACTCCAAATCTCTCAGCCTGCCACGGCTCAAGCTGCACTTTTTCTCTTCCGCAGGAGGCATCTCTTGGTGAAGCTGAACCTCAACTCCGAAGGCTTACCTGCACGCAAAGCATACCCTTTTTAGGGTTCCTTACTATGATACCCTTCATATGAAGTTCTGCGAAAGGCAGGCTTTTGGGGGTTTGGGTCATCCATACAAGTTTCCTATTGCTGCATTATGGTTTACGTAGGTTTCCTGACAACTAGACTAACCCTAAACCCTAAACCGAGAAGTAGGGTATCTTGCATCGGGGGTTAGGGCTTCGATTGCAACCCTAAGAATTCTGCGACACACCTGCAGCAAGTTCATCGTGATAGAGCGAAGCCAGTGAACATAACGCAATATGTGGCTTGCTTTCACAGTGCTTTTGCGAGCTGCTCTCTGGTCAAACGGACAAACGGAAGAGCTGTGCTGAGCCGTGCTTTATCACTCCAACTTGCCTTCGAAAATACGATGGTGATACCAATTTGGAGTTTATCGTTTAATTCATGTCTGTAAATTCGTGCACATGTCAGCTCACGAACCTTTGATGTAAATACTACCTAAACCCCTCGCAACATGCAATTAATAGACGGCAAGTGTGTGTGTGTGTATATATATATATATATATATGCCGACATAGTTTTTGACATGAGCTGACAACCTCTTAATATCGCGGCCTGGACAAGTAGCTGAGGGCTTCTGGAGGTTTCGAAATCAACTAAGGTTAGGTGATGGAAGCCCGAGCAATGGCATTAGTTGGCCAACTTGTTGCAGCTCCCCAAAGCCGTAACCCCCCTTTGCATACAAAACAGCAAAGCTAAACCCTAAACGCAGCTCTCAGGGTGGCGGTGCTGGCAGCGGCGGCAGTGGCAGCGCGGCCCGGAAACTGCTCCCGGCAGCATAACCAGCCTCAGCCCGCGCGGACGCAGATGTAAAGAAGTTGAGGGTCTAAGGTCGATAGGGGTTTAGGGGGTTAAGGTCGAGCTTCTAGGATGTAATGGAGCAAACTCGATAAGCCCTGGCAGCCAAAAGGGTTTGTAGTACTTATAGTTGTGGTGTGACAGCCTTTGAAGTGCTTGCTCTAGGGCTCAGGATCGCAGAATCCTGACAGCGATCCTGATGAAGGGCTGTAGAGTATCGTGCATGAAAGCATCCGCGGCTGCATGCCCTTCTGTCTGCGACGCTTCTTTGCGTGCAATCATGCTTGCGGCCGTGCAGGGGTTCAGTCTGAAAACTTTGCCGGACCTAACCCCAGGAGGTCCTTGTTAAGTCCAACTGTCAAGCCTTGAATTCGCAAACCTTACCAGCAACGCAGCCTTGCACCCATCAGTTACAAGTCTCAGCCAGCAGCCACAGCAGCAACAACAACAACAACAACAAGAGCAACACCAACAACGACGTCAGCGTCCACGACAAAAACACCACCACCACCACCACCACCAGCAGCAGCAGCAGCAGCAGCAGCAGCAGCAACGGCTACTACTACTACTACTACTACTACTACTACTGCTACTACTACTACTACTACTACTACTACTACTACTTATTACTACTACTACTGCGACGACGACTACTACTACAACTACTACCACCACTACTACTACTGCTACTACTACTACTACTACTACTACTACTACTACTGCTACTACTACCCCCTCCAACCACCTGACGCCCCAACCCATCATCACCATCATCATTGGTATTTGGACTACAACATCACGAAGGTACTGTAAATACCGAGTACAATGGATGTGCTCTTCAAAAAGTACGTCATCATCATCATCATCCCCCCTCCACCACCTGCACCCCCGCACCACACCCCCACCCCTCAACAGCGGTGGTTGTTGGACTACGACTTCACGAAAGTGCGGTAAATCCCGCGTACATGGATGTGCTCTCAATCAGGTTTCAGGAGAGGTTGTTGGTAACGTGGGTGTGCCGATTACTACTACTACTACTACTACTACTACTACTACTACTCCTACTCCTACTCCGACTATTACTACTACTACTACTACTACTACTACTACTACTGCTACTACTACTACTACTACCACTACACTACCACTCTACTATCCAGGGCCCTGGCAGGCACCGGCACAGCAAAGTGCTGGCCTAGGAAGGCCACGGCCAGATCTGTGCTGGGAGGTGCACCTGCGGTTTAGGTTTAGGGTTTAGGGTTTAGGGTTTAGGGCTCATAGGGCTTTTTGTGCATTGCAGGGTTCATAAAGTGCTATAGGTTTCAGAGTGGTGCACCTGCAAGAGCAGGTTTCGACTCGTACACTCACAGCGGGTGTAGGGTTTGCGAGTGTAGGGCTTGGGGATGAGAGTTTGAGGTTTTCTGAAGTTTTTGGAGAGTACTAAGGATCAGGGGAAATTGGGGACAAATGTATCGTGGGCAAGCCCTAAACCTAGGTTATACGGCGGCCTCAATAATCTGAACGGCGTTTTGGGCATCTTAAGACATCCGCAGGAATAGTCCCCGCATTAAATGGTCCCGGTCTCTTCTGTAACTCCAAGTACCCAGACCCCTAGATCCCCTAAGGGGGTTCCTATAAAGTACCCTTTAGTAGTTAGGGTCCCTAATTAGGGGATCTATTTTTTAGATCCTTTTGGGGGTCTGGGTACATGGCAGAGTGGTGGAGTTCTCGGAGCTCAACACATCCACAGCCCGAGGCCTGCAGATGGTTCATTGTTTAAGCTTTCTTCCATCCTACTTACTTAAGCTTTAATAGGGGTTCATTGTTTAAGCTTTCTTCCATCCTACTTGCTTAAGCTTCAATAGGTTGGCTTTGAAGTTTAGGTTTGAGGGTTTTGGGGGTTTTGGGGCTTGGAGGCTGATAGGGCCAACCCTAAACCCTAAACCCATTATAGGGACTAGCTAGTTGACTCGGTGTTTGTTTGATGGCTCCATGCGGATGCGCGAGACCTCCAGTTTCTGAAATGACCCTACAAGAAAGGGTTTAGGGGTTTATATAGGGTTTAGGGGTTTGGGGTTTGGGGGGTTTAGGGTTTAAGGGTTTAGGGTTTAGGGGTTTAGGGTTTAGGGGTTTAGGGTTTAGGGTCAGAAATCAGAAACGATCAGAAAGTGGGTGACGAAGAATGAAGGGGAGATGTGAGAACAAAAACACGATAGCAAAGGAATGGATCCGGCAGAACTGATTCATCTGAGTACCCTATACAAAACCGTAAAACCTAAACGGGAATCGAAACATATGGGCATGCTTGTGCAACTGTCTGTATATGTATATGTATGCATAAATGCATATGTACTTTTGCATGCATACATAGATCCTATATCAATGATGAATGCACGCGTAAAAGTACGGAAGTACATAAAATGCATACTCTTCTATACATTTGTTTATGTTTCTGCACAAGAATGCATAAACCAAATATGGTACCAGTGAGTTGTGCCATACATGTGAGTTGTGTCAGCTTAACATACCATAGAACAGTATACGGTTGTGCAGCATGATTAAGCATAGTCCAAACTCAAGTTATTTTAACATACTATATGACATTATGACCTAGTATGCTACACCATAGTATACGATGCTGCAGTATAGTATACTTTGTGATATCTAACAAATATGTGCAAGCATACTAATATACTGAAAAAGTAATACAGCATAGTCGGTTATCACGTACTGTACAATAAAATACTGTACTTTAAATATGCTCCACGTTAATGAGATATGGTAAATTACCGCAGAACAGAATATGACATAGATTCTCCCAGGCTCTCCGCTTTGGCAATAAAAATGAATGTGAGAGCGAAAAGTATAGTGTAATGTACTGCAAGATGCGAAAAGCAAGACCGAACAAGATGAACAAAAACAAATTGATGTCACATAACACACGATATGACTTGACACAACCATTCAACACAATATCAGTATACATAATATATATATATATATATGTACATATACACACATACATGTCTGTGTGTACGTTGTGGCAACATGAAACATCTTTTAACCAAGCATAGCAACCAAACATGGCATAATACACTGTAGCATAATAAGAACGACGGTTCTACTACACAACACTAGCCGATACAGTGCAAGGCAGTTGTATGATGGACCAAAAAAGACGACAAGCATAAAATAATATAAGATGGCACCATACAAGAAAACGGATGCAACACAAATATACAATGCGAGACATTGCTACCTGATAAAGTCTAATTTGCGAAAGTGTGGTCAAAGTCGTGCAATGAGCAAGAACGCCGTATACTATGCACAGAATCGCATGGTGCAACATAACGGAACACAACAGAACATGAACCATGTGCCATCACAAACTATTCTGTTGCCGATAAGAACTCAGTTATAAACATGTAATCAAGTAAACCTTATACATATATATATATATATATATATATACAAATCCATATAAGTGCGAGCTGTGGCATAAATTGCTTCGTCGGATAGGGGCGCCAGATCTGAGTGGTGCCCAATATCTTTCGCTCATTTTTTTACTTGTGATGAGAACTCCGAGTACAGGCCCCTGTAGAAACCCAACCTGTAGCCCCGAACTAGACGAGCAGCAGGTCATTGCACAATAACTTCAACACTCATACCGGCCAGTCTTTAAAACCATACTTGCTGGGATCCACGAGTAAACCCTCAAACTCGAGCCGGTCTTCAGTACCCAGTCCTGCTTATGCGTCCCCATCCCCAAGTCCTACACCCCAACCCCCACCCCCTCAATCCGAAAACTACTACCCCACACCCTAAACCCTAAAACCCTAAATCCGAAACTCCCAAAGCCCGTTTTTTCCTACTGGACTCAAGTCTAGCCAGACCACGACCTGCAATCATCTCGACTGTTTCCGACCGCTCCGAAGGCCGGAACCCTAAAGGTTATGTAGGGGCCTTAATAATCAGAATAGGGCTTTGGGGTATCCTATACTATTTCATAATAAGGAACCCCCCCCAAAAAAAAAATAGTATAGGCAATTATTTAGGCCCCTAAATTACTTTCCCCCCTTTTCCCCCCAAACAAAAATTCGTGACGAGCGCGCAAGATCCGGCCTTCCGGCACTTCGACCTCAACCTCTTGTAGCGGCTCCTGAACTGGTTTCTTTGAGGCAAAGTAAAGGAGGGAATCGGTTTAGGGTTTAGGGTTGAGGGGACCAGAAAGAAATCGTTGGCTATTTTTGGTGATCCACTCCCCAAAAAGGGGCGGCGACTCGGCTTGGAAGGTCTATGGGTCTATGGATCATGCTCTGGGGCTCAGTTTACGCTCTCACAACTCGAACAAGCCAGGCGAGGTTCCATAGTCGCAGGTCGGTGTGAACCCTAAACACTACCCATAGGCCCCATAGTAGTTCCTTTTTGGGGGTTACCTTATAGGATTCCATATATGAACCCCAAAAACGAACTACTTTAGGGCCTACGGGTAAACCCTAACCGGGCTCAGAGCTTAGGACTTCAGGTTCGGGTTTAGGGTTTAGGGTTTAGGGTTTAATGTTAGGCTTCGGGATTCAGGCTTCGCGGCTCCAGGGCTCTTGCGAAGAATGGGACACCTGAAACAATCAGCAGCATCACCGCATCTTGAGACCCCCAAAAAGAGCCCGTATGGAGGGTACCGCATCTGCAAGTATCCTTCAGTGCAATACCAAGAGAACCCCCTTAAAGGAACACAATGAGAGATACGCCTTTTTCACCGGGCAAAATGACACCAATGGTCCTGGTTCGGGGCCTGGGCGAAAGCTTGTAATGCTTTATTCAGATTAAGGGTTAGCTGTGTAAGGCTGCGTGCTGCAACGATCGCAGGCCCTGCAATGTTAACGATTGGGGGTTCCTTATAGGCAAGAAGAAGGGGGCCCTGTCTGGGCGCTCAAGGTTCCTTGTCAGTTTCCCGTTTTTGTAGCAAGCTTTCTCGGTAGAAAAAAGGGGCCTTAGTAATTAGAATAAGGTTTGGGGGGCCCAGTATACTATAATCATAATAAGGAACCCCCAAAATAGTATTGGTAACTATTTAGGCCCCTATAGTACCCTAAACCGCCCTAAACCCTTAACCGTGTCGGGAGGATGGCAACCGTCCGAAAAAAACACAACCTGCCCTGATCAGGGACCAGTCCATAGATGCTAGCTGCTAGTCGGTATTCCGAAAACACGGATAATGATACAACAAGGCACAGACCTAAACAAAGACTGACACTCTCCGAAGGTATAATCACAACACTGACAAACTACAATACTGAATTCTGAATAGGTGCCTGGAGCGGGTTTTCAGAAGTGCAGCCGCACTTGCAACTTCCTTGGCCGTCTTGTGAAAGGCCCTCGTTCTCAGATCGTTCTCGGGCAAAATGGCGGGGCCAAGTACGCCGTGGCCCTGGAAGAGTTGCCACTCGATCCGGAACCCTTTTCCAAGAGTTCCCGGGCTTGCTGGAAATCCTGCGATACGCCAAGGCCGTACTGGTACATGCACGCAAGGCTGAGTGCGGCTCCAGAACTGGCCCTGGCGATGCCCATCTCGTACAGTTCTTTGGCCTTGCTGTAGTCCTGGGTTTGAGGATTTTGGGGTTTTGAAACCAGGATTTGCACGTTCAAAACAAACACGTCATTCAAAGTCTTTGGCCTTGCGGAAGTCCTGGACCACCCCGATGCCATCGCGATACATATGTCCAAGGCTTTCGGGGCACAAGATGTCGCCTCTTGCAATGCCCAGCTCGTACAGTTCCCTGGCCTTATGCAGGTCTTGTGTTACACCGTCTCCACGCAGGTACATGGTGCCAAGCCAATTGGCGGCTGAAGCGTCACCCCTTTCAAATGCCCTCTCGTACAAGTCTTTGGCCTTGCGGACATCTTGGTCCACCCCCAAGCCTTCCGCGTACATGTATCCAAGCTGAGATGCAGCTTCAGCAGAACCTCTTAAGATGGCAGTCTCCAAGAATTCTTTGGCCTTGTGTAAATCCTGGGTCACCCCATTGCCATTGAGGTACATGTGTCCAAGGCTTTGGGCGCAATAAGCGTCGCCTCTTGCATTGCCCAGCTCGTAAAGGTCTTTGGCCTTCTGCAAGTCTTGGGCTACACCATACCCAAACTGGTACATGTTACCGAGCCAATTTGCTGCTGAAGAGTCGCCCCTTTCAATGGCCTCCCGATACAGGATTTCTGCCATGCGGGAATCCTGGGTCTCTCCTAAGCCATCCCGATACAGCGTTGCAAGCATGGCAGCGGCAAGGTCGTCGCCCCTTGCGTAACCCTTCTGATATAGATCTCTGGCCTGGTGGTAGTCTTGAACTACACCTGGTAGTCTCAGACAGTGAAGCATCGTAGACTATATGCTTCCTGCAAAATATAGTAAATGCAGAAAGGTCCCTAGCAAATGGACCCCAAGTTAAAGAACCACAAAATTTGGGAAAACCCCACCTCGCCCCTGCTGGTACATGATGCCAAGGCTGGTTGGGGCTCTAGCGTTGCCTCTGGACATGCTCCGCTCGAAAAGGCCCCGTGCCTCTTGCAAGTCGCGAGCCACCCCGAGGCCATCAAAGTACATGACCCCAAGGTTGTTGAGGAACTTAGGGTCATCGGGATCGAGGAGAACCAATGTCTTCGTAGCTGCTTGTGCAAGGTTCTCCTTGACACAGTGACCGAATCGCCACGCGGTGGTTTCCCGAAACTTCTCTGCAGGCACAGGGGACAGCAAGCGTGCCCTTTCGTACATGACGGAAGTCGCCGCAATCATGTCGCCATCTGTCATGCTGGGATGTGTGTAAAGAATGCGCATCTGCAGCCCGTCACGGAAAGCTTGGACAGCAGCTTTCAGCTCGCCTCTGTAGAAGACAGTGTCGAACAGATTTTTGTAAGATCGTCCTTGCTGCTGGTGATAGTTGATCGCGACGATGACTTCTGGGGACCTTGCAGCCCAGGTGCTGGCAAACTGCCGGGATGCGCCCGCCCAGAAGGCTTTGACCTGCATGGCAAGTTCACAGAAATAACTGCGAAGGGGAAGATTGTGGTGCAGAAAAAGAGTTGCTGGATGCGTTGAACGTCATTCCTCGCACATTCGGGGCTTTGCAAAACCCCGAACCCCAACCCTGAAATCACTTATACCTGATACTGAGCGCTGCCAGCCTTCGGCAAGCTGCAGGACTTCAGGGTATTCACACCGGGAGCATTCAGGAGCTCGCCGAGCCGGGTGTCCGGATCCTCCTTTCCGAGCTCACAGCTATTGCCAAACTGCCATGTGGGGGTTTCCGAAAATATAGGGGACCCTAATATAGTACCCTAACTAGTAGATCCTTATTATAAGGACCCCCAAAGAAGGTCCCCTTAGTTTTGGAAACTCCCATGTAGAACCGTGCACCCAAACCCTTTGAGCGTAATAATGAGCGTACCTTTTTCATGCGATTCAGTTTAAACAGGGCATTATAGCACTAATCTCTCGTCCGCTCATTATCTACGCAGCAAATCCTGAACATTACTTTCGTCAGACTATTTCATAATAGGGTGCGATTCTGTAGCTTTCCCGTTCCTCGGTGCTTTAGTCTAAACCCGTCGTTTGGCACGCAACAGACCCTTCAGTCCTACCTTCCTGCGGTTGCTGCCTGTAGCCCCTCTTCAGTTCCTACGGTTCTTGCAGCCCGCCGTCTCTTGCAACATGCGGTTCCAGGGCGATGCCTGCCGACGTTCATAGATTCTCCCCCCAAACAGAACGCCAGGGCTCCTTGTGATAAGTATAATAGTATTATAATATACCCCAAACCCCATTGTAAATATTAAGGCCCCTATATTCTAGTTTGCAAGAGCACCATGGTTCTGTAGTCTTGCCCATCTTAAACTAGGCTTCGGTCGCATTCCGGGCCAAACCTTCCGCGAACATGCATGGTTTTAGGGGGAGCTACAGTAGCTGTAGATAAGTGGGTATAATTGGGTTTCGTGGTAACTTATGTCATTATTGCACAGGGACTGTAAGGGAACAAACTCCTAGCCTTAGCTATTGTTGTTTAGACTCCCATAATGAAGCACTGCCTGAAGCCCGTCCTGGCTTTGCAAGACGCAGCCGCCCTTTTCTCGCAATGGTCGAAGAACGTCTTCACGCTCTTCATCTTGATAGCCACTCCACAGCAAGAGGTGCGTCTTGTCCTCGAGTGTGCCAAAACAAGAATGACAGGCTTCGCTGAAAACGGCCCCCTGCCCTGTGATGAAAAGCGACTGAGACGAGGTGCGCTGCCGCACGTTAGCAAGCTCTGGCTCCAGACCTCGTAGTCTCCATCGTAGACAACGGCTTCTGCCTGCACGGAGCCGGGCGCGGGGAAGTACCCCAGTGGTCCTTCATGGCTACTGATCTACGGGTAGCTACGAGGTCCTAGGTATATCTTCGAGTTTTGATGTTCACCGACCTCGGCGTGGCAGCCTCCAGCAGAGACCGTCGCGCCATTTCGCTGGTCCTAGCTTGCAAGATCCCTCTAGCCCTAGCCTACGGTTCTCTGTTTTTAGGGCGTACACAAATTAAATCATGACTTCGGATTGCAGGGTCCACAGGGTCCATTACCCAGGATTACAGGATTTATAAGCTTTCGTAAAGTTTAAGAGCCTTCTTGGTGACCCAGCGAATTACAGTGAGCGTCCTTTCCGGAAACCCTATAAACCTTAAACCTAAACCCTAAACCCTATTTTTGAAACCGGACTTGATGACTGCCAGCTTTGCCCCTAAACATCCCTAAACCCTAAAACCTAAACCCTAAACCCTAAAACCAAAACCCAAAACCCTGAACCCTGAACAATAAACCCTAAAACCTAACCATCCCTACACGCTAAACCCTGTCCTCTTCGCAGCTCTCCTCAATTCTCTTCTTGAGCATTCGAAGCTCTTCTTCACAACCTCAGAGTCGACTTTGAGGGGGCGCAGGGCTTTTACCCCTAGGCCCCATAGTAGGGTTGGGTTTAGGGTTGAGGGTTTAGGGTTTAGGGTTTCGGGTTTATGGTTTAGGGTTTAGGGCGTACCCATAGGCCCCATAGTAGTTCCTTTTTTTGGATTACCTTATAGGATTCTAAACATGAACCCCAAAAAGGAACTACTAGGCCCCATAGTAGTTCCTTTTTTGGGATTACCTTATAGGATTCGAACTATGAACCCCAAAAAGGAACTACTAGGCCCCATAGTAGTTCATTTTTTGGGATTACCTTATAGGATTCTAGATTCTAAATATGAACCCCAAAAAGGAACTACTATGGGGCCTATGGGTAGGGTTCTGGGTTTAGGGCTCAGGGTTTAGGGCTTTTAGGGCTT
>CAJNDV010033497.1:68377-80565 GCA_905221635.1 Symbiodinium sp. CCMP2456 | reverse complement strand
CCCTAAACCCTAAACCTTAACCCCGAGAGAGAGACAGCCGGGGAGGACAGGAGCAAAGCCTGAGAGCAGCATGCATTAATACGAATGCAGTGCCAGGGCGCTCATGGATTCGGAAGCATCACCTGCTTCCAAGAATAGGCTTCGAGATTCCTTCTCGGCAAGACCTGGGCCTCAGTGCGGTGAAGTGAAGGCCCCTTCTCGGGCTCCCCGATGCAAAGTGGACATGGTGAAATGGTAGGAAGAGATGAGCACTCAGGCTCAGAAACGGACGGGTAATATAGGGGCCTTAACAGGTAGAATAGGGTTTTGGGGGCCATGATACTATACATATAATCCAGGAGCCCCCAAAAGAGCGTTGATAATTATTTAGTCCCCTACATTAACCCAAAGGGTCCTAGGTACTGTTATGGGGGATACTTTCCCAAATCATAATAACAATTCCTAATATAGAAACCCTACATTCTACCCTGTGGGAGTTTCCGAAAATAGGGGGCCCTAATATAGTACCCCAAATAGTAGGATCCTTATTGAAAGGACCCCAAAATAAGGTACCCCTTACCCTAAACCCTAAACCCTGGTACTTTGGACCCTTTGGGTACACGAAGATCCGGCTTTGGGTTTCCACTCTCACCCTCGGCCTCGCCAGATGAGGCTCTGGGTCGCAAAACTTTCAACCGATGCCAGGCTTTAGGGTTTAGGGTTTAGGGTTTAGGGTTTAGGGTTTAGGGTTTAGGTTGAATGAGGGCTTGCCCATCGGCCCCATACTAGTTCCTGGTTGTGGGTTATACTTAGGATCCTATTAGGGAATCCCAAAAAGGAACTACTATGGGGCCTATGGGTGAGGGGTACCTGATTCAAGGGTCCTTGTAATACGAATCCTACAGTTTCTAGTTTCTTCTACGCCCTAGTCCGCCTTAATTGTACCGGGCCGAAGCTTTCACCTACACGTCTTTAGAAAAGGGCACATCAGCAGCATCCATCGCGCGGCGGGCGTGGATGCGCTTCTTACAAGGGCCCCTAACCAACAAAACCAGCAGGTTCACGAAAAGAGGAGACCTGCCCTAAAGCCTCAAACCTTACATCCAACATGGAACTCCGTAGACCCGAACCCCGTCGGAACATCGATCGATTCTGCGCCACCTCTTCGTGCGAGGATGGTGCGGTCGCTGCTCACCAACAGCAGCGATGTGAAGACCACGAGTACGCTCATGGTGTCGGACATTGCCAAACATATGAATGGATCATCTATCTCGCAAACAGTACGCTTGAGGCTGAACCGCTTTCGACAGTCTCGCGGTCAGGACACTCAGTTCAAGACGGAACCAAAAAGCCGTAAAGTATGAGTCCTTAGAGCCTTAAATAAGGTATCAAATACGGCATTCCGGTTTAGAAGGTTCAGGAGTTTGGGTGTTCAAGGATTTAATTAGGGCTGCGAGCTGCAAGAACACAACACCTCGAACCTTCTGGCGCTTCGAGCTTGCAGAGCTTCGGGACTTCAGGGACATTAGGTTTGGACTTGCGTTCAGGGTTCAGGGTTTAGGGAGGCT
The DNA here is from genome assembly GCA_905221635.1 of Symbiodinium sp. CCMP2456. Classification (NCBI taxonomy): domain Eukaryota; class Dinophyceae; order Suessiales; family Symbiodiniaceae; genus Symbiodinium; species Symbiodinium sp. CCMP2456. The sequence continues at coordinate 79,018 of CAJNDV010033497.1, read as the reverse complement.
TGGGGAGAGGTTTGAGGCTGGAAACACAACCCCTACATGAGCACACTTTTGGCATGCCATGAAGAAACTTGCCAGACAGAGAAGTACCGGCATCTAGCACTGTAGCTCCAGCAGGATACAACCCTTGATAGGACCTGTAACCCTTAACGGGAAATCAGGTGTTCGGATCCACAAGTAGCTATATATGCTCCTGGCTATGGCATGGGGGCTTGGAAGCAGGTACACTGCAAACAAGCAAGGAGCCTTTCCCTCGCAAGCCTTGCTGGCTTGCATTGGTAGACTCGGATCCCAGTTTCATTCAGGCTGCAGGTTGCAACCGCACTACGCAGTACCTGCAACAAGTAACCGAAAACATAATACTTGCCCCTCGGCTGCTGCTGCTGCCGCCGCTGCCACTGCGACGACGACGACTACTACGACGACTGCGCCTTGCGCGAGGACGACGCTGACGATGACGACCACCGCCACCGCGGCCACCACCACCACCACCACCACAATGACGACGACTACTGCTGCTGCTGCTGCTACTACTACTACTACGACTACTCCAGGTGGAACGATCAACCATGTCACAGTGTAAATAACTCACTACTAGCACGGAGTGAAAACGTGTAGTGAGAATTCATGCGAAATCTCCTTGTTTGCGAATGGTAGCTTCGTCACATGACCAAGGGCTCAGGACCATCACATCCACGCCAAGTTGCTAGCCCATGCCACTTCGCCCAGACATTCTAAGAAAGCATCACAGGCATCACACGCAATGACCTCGTTCCAGACTTTGGTTGATTTCAGAATGTGAGCGGTTCCAGTTTGGGCAGAATCAGCCCCATCAGTAATCTGAATCTTGTTGTAAGGAACCCCCCCCCACCCCCCCACCCCCCCCCCCACCGTGCAATACGGGCCCTATGGACTACGATCGTACTTTCAGGGGACCCCCCCCCCCCCCACACACAAGGAGCTCTCAATGTAAGATGCACTTTTTTCGCGTCGCACATCGCCAGCAGTGTCCAGGTTCGGGGCCTGGGCCAAGGCGGCTAAGGCTTCTATCTAGAGGGCTTGTACGGGTTCAGGTTTAGTTTTGTAGGGCCTGGCAGTGGAACGGTAGCAATTTCGGGGTTTCTGAAAACACAAATGGTGTCCCAAAGATAGTGCTCCTGCGGTCAGGATTCTATTGCTCAGGGATGCTTAGGGTCTAGATTGAAGATTCCTCATTGTCTGGAACCCTCACCGACTACACTGCACCAGTCCGAGGATGTTAGCAGGTATAAACGGTATTTAACAAACACTGAAAGTGATGATAACCACAAGGAGACCTAAACAAAGAGTTGGTACTAGCACTCACTTTAAGTCTAGTATAATGATCTCATGGCAACGCTACATTCTACACCAGTGTTATCATTAACGAGGCTAGTAACTATTCATAAATCCAGAAAAGGTACCTGGACCGGGATCTCAGAAGTGCCACACAGGCAGCTATCCCACTCCCCGGCCTCTCTCGCCTTGGCCATCCAGTGACATGGCCGCGGTTCTCAGATCGTGCTTGGGCAAAATGGCGGGGCCAAGTTCGCTGTGGAATCATTGCCACTCGATCCGGAACCCTTGTCGTAGAATTCCCGGGCTTTCGCAGAGTCCTGGGAAACGCCGAGGCCGTATTTGTACATGCACGCAAGGCTGAGCGCAGCTCCATAGCTGCCCCTGTCCGAACCCATCTCATACAGCTCTCTGGCCTTGCTGTAGTCCTGCAATTGGGTAATGTAAAGGTGAAACAGGTTCAGGGTTGGGCTAGGGGTCAATCTCATAGAAATCTTTGGCCTTTTGAAAGTCCTGCGGCACCCCGAGGCCATCGCGGTACAAGTGTCCAAGGCTTTCGGGGCACAAGATGTCGCCTCTTGCTATGCCCAGCTCGTAAAGTTCCTTGGCCTTGCCAAAATCTTGGGCTACACCTCTCCCATGCTGGTACATGTTACCAAGCTCAAAGAAGGCTCCAGTGTGACCTTTTTCGAAGAAAGTCTCATACAAGACTTTAGCCTTTTGGAAGTTTTGCTGCACCCCGACGCCATCGCGGTACATGGTTGCAAGGCTGTAAAAGGAAAGGTCGTCGCCTCTTTGAATGCCCAGCTCGTACAGTTTTTTGGCCTTGTGCAAGTCTCGGGCTAAACCCATCCCATACTGGTATATGTTGCCAAGCTCGTATGCGGCTCTCGGGGAACCCCGTTCTAAGGCCGTCTCGTACAGTTCCCTGGCCTTTTGGAAGTCCTGGTGCACCCCGTAGCCATTGCGGTACATGTGCGCAAGGCTTTGGGGGGAAATGGTGTCGCCTCTTGCTATGCCCATCTCGTACAGCTCCTTGGCCTTATGCAGGTCTTGTGTTACACCGTCTCCACGCAGGTACATGGTGCCAAGCCAATTGGCGGCTGAAGCGTCACCCCTATCAATTGCCGTCTCGAACAATTCTTTGGCCTTTTCGAGGTCCTTGCGCACCCCGATACCATTGACATACATGGCTCCAAGGCTGTTGAAGGCAGAAACATCGCCTTTTTGGATGCTCAGCTCGTACAATTCTTTTGCCTTCTGGAGGTTTCGGGCTACACCTTGCGCATTCTCGTACATGTGGCCAAGCCGATGTGCAGCTTGAGAATCCCCCCTTTCCAAAGCCATCTCATACAAGCTTATGGCCTTTTGGAAGTCCTGGGCCACGCCAATGCCATCGCGGTACATTTCCGCAAGAAGAACAGGGGCAAGGTCATCGCCCCTTGTGACGCCCTTCTGATACAGATCGATGGCCTTTCGGACGTCTCGGTCGACGCCTGGTATGAGATATGCAGGACTTGCTGTAGTCTAGGGACCCGTAAGTTTATATTAGGAAACTAGGTTACGCCAAAATTTAGTTGTCCCCCTGTCCCACCTCGCCCCTGCTGGTATGTATACATGGTTCCGAGACTGGCTGGGGCCCGAGTGCTGCCACGCTCCATGCTCCGTTCAAAGAGCCACCGCGCCCATTGCCAGTCGCGAGCCACCCCGAGGCCCTCAAAGTACATGACCCCAAGGTTGTTGAGGAACTGAGGGTCATCGGGATCGAGGAGAATCTGTGTCTGGCTCACTGCTTGCGCAAGATTTTCCTTGGCGCAGTGACCGAAATGCCACGTGGTGGTATCCCGAAACTTCTCTGCAGGCACAGGGGACAGCAAGCGTGCCCTTTCGTACATGACGGAAGTCGCCGCAATCATGTCGCCATTTGTCATGCTGGGATGTGTGTAAAGAATGCGCATCTGCAGCCCGTCACGGAAAGCTTGGACAGCAGCTTTCAGCTCGCCTCTGTAGAAGACAGTGTCGAAAAGAATTTTGTAAGATCTTCCTTGCTGCCCGTGATAGTTGATCGCGACGATGACTTCTGGGGACCTTGCAGCCCAGGTGCTGGCAAACTGCCGGGATGCGCCCACCCAGAAGGCTTTGACCTGCATGGCAAGTTCACAGGCATAACTGCGAAGGGGAAGATTGCGGTGCAGAAAAGGCTTTGGGTGTGATGAAGGTCGTTCCTCGGGACATTTGGGCTTTGCTAAACCCCGCACCCTGAATCCTGAAACCATGCACTTATACCTGTTTGAAACGGGCCACCCGCCTTCGGCAGGCTGCAAGATTTCAGGGTATTCACACCGGGAGCATTCAGGAGCTGGCCGAGCCGGGTGTCCGGATCCTCCTCTCCGAGAAATATAAAAACATAGACTAGTTCCCGCAGCATTTTTTGAGCATAACGGTACCCTTCGGTACCCTTTTCTCCTACTAACTATTCACTTCTATCTGGAAGATCCCGCCAACATAAAAACGAGCACGAGGGTACTACTTGTCCCGGACTACCATCGGGATCCCATCCTGGCTTTGCAAGACGCAGCCGCCCTGTTGTCGCAATGGTCGAAGAACGTCTTCACGCTCTTCATCTTGATAGCCACTCCACAACAAGAGGTGCGTCTTCTCCTAGAGTCTGCCAAAACAAGAAGGACAGGCTTCGCTTAAAACAGCCCCGTCTTTGTGATGAAAGGAGACTTAGGCCCTGCATCAAGCGAGGCGCGCTGCCGCAGGTCAGCAGCCTCTGGCTCCAGACCTCGTAGTCTCCATCGCTGACAACAGCTTCAGCCTCCAAGGATGCGGAGGAGCGCAGGGAAAGTGAAGTTCTACAGAAAATAACTCGGTAGTTAACAGGGCCTGCATCCCTAAAGCGTAATGTTCGCCTGTGATTAACAAGTGCTACCAATCCTCCTTCCCATTATTATTCCAACCCCCTCAATCGTTNNGGGGGTTATTAATCACACCCACACATCACTATCCTTTACTGTAGCAAATATGTTTTGCCACAGCGCGTTATACCCTAAACCCTATACTATATCATACTGATTCCCTCCAACCTCGGCTTCGCAGCCTCCAGCAGAGACCGGCGCGCCTTTTCGCCGGTCCTGACTTGCCAGCAAGGGTTATAACGAGTCGTAGGGGTTTAGGGTTGAGGGTATCAGGTCTAGGGTTTATGGTTTATGGTTTAGGGGTTTACGGTTTCAGGTTTCAGGCTTAGGGTTTCAGGTTTATGGTTTAGTAGGGTTTATGTTTCCGGTAGTAGATAAGGGCCTTGTTGGAGCAGCCGAGCGGAAGCCCTTACGGTTTCGGGGTTTTCAGAATCTAGAAGCGGGTGTTTGGGGCTCAGTGCATGGGGTCAGTTTACCCATATAGGGCCCATAGCAGTTCCTTTTTGCATTTGCCTTATCGGATTCTAAATATAAACCCCCAAAAGGAACTACTATGGGTAGGGCTACAGGATTTCTAGCCTTTAGGAGATCGAGGTTCTGGGGCCCTAAACCGTGAAGGCCCTGCGTGCTCCTCTTCGCAAGCATTCTGTATCTCCTGCTTCAGTCTTCGAAGCTCTCCTTCACAGCCTGGGAGTCCAACTTAACAGATCATATCATGCAGCATATATATATATATATATATTAAAGCAAAATACAATATAGTATGATTGAATATACTGGAATAAAGTCGAATATAAACACGTAGACAATGCAATATGACAGAATACAACATACTATAAAATCACATGACTACGTGTACTACAATGGTATATGACATTTTCAAATAATGCCATCATATCCTATCTTACCTTATGTTGTAGTATAAGATAGAAAGTATAGTAGGATATGATACAACACAGTATAATAATATAACAGAGTATCGAAAATCTAATATAAACTTAGTGGTAGATGGAAAGTATAGCACGGTGTAGCACAATATGATATACCATCACAAAACCGAGTATGACATATGCATTGTAATTCTGAGACAGACAGGGACAGGGAGATGAGAGGGATAGAGAGAGAGAGAGAGAGCGACAGAGAGAGAGAGAGAGTGAATGAACTAGTTAGACTACTTAGAGCCTCACAGAGAGACAGAGACCGAAAGAGAGAGATAAAGACAGAGAGACAGAGAGAGAGAGAGAGACCTTAAACAGAGAAAGAGACAGAGAGAAAGGGAGAGTGACAGACAGAGTTTTTCTAAGGATTTCGTAAATGAGGGTTTGATCTGAAGTTTCCAGCATCTCCGGAGAACATGAAGGAAAGTGAGCGGGAAGAATGCCGGAGAATTGCAGAGTGAGCAAAAGGCAGAGAACACGAAAATCAAGACAGCGACAGATGCGGAGCGAGAGAGAAACGAAAAACAAATATATAGAACGACACAGAGGAGCGACAAAAAGAAAGAGGGAGAGACAAAGCGATCGAAAGACGAACAAAGACAGAGAGCGAGAGCGAGACCGAGTCAGCGAGAGAGGGAGAGGACAAGGGACTGCAAAAAGATCTCTTTACAAATGCAATGCCGGGACACCGAAGGATTCGGAAGCTTCACCAGCGTCCAAGAATAGGCTTCGAGATTCCTTCTCCGCGATGCCTGGCTGAAAAAACCCAAACAAAGGCAATAATATTCGAAATCTTACACCCCAAGCCCTCGAAGACTTGAACCACGCCAACGTAGCAGAAGCCGCAGCAACACGAGCATGGATGTGCTGCCTACTGAAACCCCAACCAAAACGCCAGCAAAGCCAAAAAAGGACCGATACTCTAGTCCAAATCCTCATGGACTACAGTCTAAATCCAAGAACACAGGAACTCTGTAGACCCAGTCCCTTGGAACATCGATTCTGCGCCACCTCTTCGACCGAGGATGGTGCGGTCACTGCTCACCAACAGCAGCGAAATGAAGACCACGAGCGCGCTCAATGCGCCAGACATACTGTTGATGGACAAAATTCTGCACGACCCAAATATAGTATAGTACCATAAATCCCATAGTTTAGGTATATAAGGTCATGCAGGATTTTGTCCATCAGCCGTATGAACATGTACTTTCGCAAACAGTACGCTTGAGGCTGAACAGCTTTCGACCAGATCGCGAAAGTCCGAGTTTAAGACCAACTATGCCTTTATACCCATGTGGAAAGCCTAATGGCTTAACTTTTCACATAAGGCCCCCGTTCTAAAGCTCCTGATCTGCGCAAGAATCTCTGATCAAACCGTTCTACATGCTGTGCTCAGGGACAGCGGCTTTAGCCTAAACCCCTAAACCCTATACCCTAAACCCTAAACCCTAAACCCGCTTGCATGGTCGGGAGTTCGAGTTTGCCCTTCGGAGAGTTCGGCTGCAAGCCCAAATCCCCAGGTGAGCGCAGAACTGGCATGTCGTGACGACACTTAAAATGGGGGGGGCCTGAATCACAGAGCGGGGCCGTGGGGTAGATCGGTAGATCACAGCAGCACTATATCAGTATAATTTTTACGGAACCCCTAAGGAATAGTATTGGTGATTGTTTCTAGCTTCTCTGTGACCCCGCAAAACCCGTAAGCAAAGGCTACAGACTGGACAAATGACCCCAGAAAGACAGCACGTAACTCTAGAAACAGCAGGTTTGGATCCGCAGGCAATTGCATAGGGTCCCAGTAGAGTATGGGGACCTGGAGGCAAGTCTCTAGCAAAACCACTCCCTCATTCATAAGTCTTGCTGGCTTGCATTGGACTCGCAGATCCAGGGCAGCCTCGGGACACACTACCCATAGGCTCCAAAGTGGTTCTTTTTGGTGGTTCATATTTGGGATCCCAATAGGTAATCCCCAAAAGGAACTACCTTGGAGCGTATGGGTAGACCCTATAGAACCCTAGAATCGCAGTGCTCTGGACCGAGAGCTTCTGTTTGCATTCAAACTTGGCACAAAAAGCCTGAATCACGGGTTTAGGGTTCAGGGTTTAGGATTTAGGGTTGGATACAGTAAGACCTAGACCTAAACCCAAATAATGACTGAAGCAGTACCTGCAAAGAAGCAGCCAAGAACAAGTGCGAGTATGACTGAAGTGTGTGTGCTCAGCGCCTGCGCCAGAGGCATTGTCTGGCGAAGGGCCCCTGCTGCAGCAGCATACATCACCTTTTGCAGGACTACCGGAACAAGAGTAGTACTATAGGGGCCTTAATAATTAGAAATGGCGTTTTGGGGTATAATATACTGTAATTTCTGTAATTAGAATAAGGAACCACCCAAAATGGTATAGGTAATTATTTAGGCCTCTATATTGCACCCCGAACAGTACGTCGGACATCCTCAAAACCAGAATTCCACACCCCAAACACTCAAAATCTTAAACGGTCTAGGGCGTCTAGGGTTTAGAGCAGTCTCGAACCCCAAGACATGCATCGGAGCGATTAGTTCAGGACCGCAGCAGAAAGGGCAAGCGGCTTTCACTGACCTGCTCTCCAACCTTCCTACCAATAAACGGCAGGCTTTAGGGATCAACCCAAGCCCCAAAAACGCCAACCCCATCCCATCGGTGACCCAGTTTTCCCGAAGGCACTACCCATCCAAAGGAGCCCAGGAAGCACACAATACGCCGCAAGAATGGTGTACAAACCCCATCCCAGGTCGTTAACCAGCCTGTGCCTGTCTGTAAATGCTATACTTGATAAGGATATGCCTTCAAGCAATGTGAGCCAACCGGGGTTCAGGGTTTAGAAACCACAAACCCCTAGGAACCCTGAACCCTCAGGGGTTCCTAAAAAGCTTCCCGCAACTCCCTATACTCTAGGAGCCTTATAATTGTACATTCTACTAAAAATATAATAAGGACCTCCCAAAACCCTATTCTAACTACTAAGGCCCCTACATGAACCCTGAACCAAGAACGCCTGCAGAAAGCGCGAGAAGTCTTCGGAGGCGGTCAGGGCGGACCTTGAGAGTCTCGGGCTGCCGAATCAAAGCTGGCAGGGTTTGGGGTGTACTGATCCCCAACCCCCCAGGTTCCTACTATATTATTATATTGGGTTCTGGAGCCCCTAGGGCCCTCTATAGTAGGTACCTGGAGGGTTGGGGGATAATAAGACAATGACAATAAGATGGCTACTTGTAGTCATTTGATGATATTCACGATACCAGCGATGTATAAAGCTGGTTCGAGTAATATTGTTGATATACAGGGTGTGTTCATGTTTTCTTTTCTACAGCAGCAACAACGACAACAACAAAAACACCAATAAATATCACAGTAGTAAGAACAGGAGTAGCAACATCTATGATTAAGAGCCGGAAGAATAACCATAATCGCAATAGCAAAACTTATCATAATGAAAGCTTAAGAACAATAGCAGAATTATTGCTTTGGATGTCTAAGAAGACTATTCCTTTTATGAACAAACATGTAATTGCAACAAACGCCACAGCAACAGCAACAGCAGCAATGCTACTATTCACTATGCATAGATTAAATGACCAAGCATGCTCCAAGCATGTGTAATTGTTCGTGACTATTTCCCACCGCATGCCAACGAATTTGACATAGAGCTTGAGCCACAACCTTCCCAAAAGCCATCAAGCCCGACGGTGCGTGTGTCTACACGGCCTGAACAACGGCGCATCTAGTCACTTGCCTTCGGAACACGTGACTAATCTATGCTTTACGGTTCGGAAGTGTACAGGTTTTGGCTATAGAATGCGAAAAGGAGGAGAGCTTCGAGCTGGTTTGGGGATTGCTGCCTGATGCGATGAGAGCAGTCGCACATAACCTTTGCATATGCTATTTGTGTGTGTGTGTGTGTAAGATCATGCGTGTATATGGGCGAGAGCAAAGTCCGAGCTTCTGGTGTATACATATATACATATATGTATAAACACATACTCTGCGTGTGATATAAGCATGCATATATGCTAATATATATATATATATGTACATATATACAGGTTACCTGCTGCACATATGTGTGCATACCGCCTTACATCCGCTTGATGCTGGCACTTGCCGTGCCAGCTTTTGAAGCAGCCTCTGCCCTCTGATCGCCTGGAGCCAACTCAACTTCTGGAGTCTATCCGCCTAAACCAAGAAATGCTCATATACATGAATGTACATACAGGTTTATAATTATGCGTGCATATATATATATATGTATGTATGTATGTATGTATGTATGTATGTATGTATGTATGTATATATATATATACATACATACATGCTTGTATACTATAACTATACATATGTACACCTGCATACATGCATACACACTTACTTACTCACATACATTGCACCCTTACTTACTTACATACATACATTAACCACAATGAATATATACATACACACATACACACATACCCACATATATGCACACATGCAGACATGCAGACATGCAGACATGCAGACATACATACATGCATGCATGCATACATACATACATAGACACACACACATGCATGCACATGCCAGGTATCCATGCACAGATCGAACCAAGATGTGTACACATGTGCGTACGTATGGCAAATCTAAACACAGATAGATATAAAATAACAGTGTACATCGAAATATTCATATATATATATATAGATATCTATATGCATATGTGTACATGAGTTTGAACAAGCACGCTACCGTACGCCTGTGCCGGGTTGCACCAAAGATGTTAGCTACTAATATGAGGGCCGAATAATTAGAAGATCTAATATACTTACATTACGCTATTCGGGCCCCTCTGTTAGCTCAGACAAAGCCAATGCCCTAAGCCGGACAGCCTCAGCCCCAAGACACACAAGAAGTGAAAATGCAGGAGTGACGCCCGAACTAACGAAACCGCACACCCCCTATCCTAAATCCACCAAGGCCCAAATTCTACATCCTGTAATCTTATCAACCACAAATTCCACACTTACTCCGATCCGCCTAGACCTCCGAAATCTACACCCCAGCATGGTATGGTCTGGTATGGTAAACCCCGCAAAAACCCTAGCACCCTGAACCCCGATAGAAATCCCTACTTCAGGGGGTCCTTAGGATGGTCATCGTTCAACATCGCGCAAAACCCTCAAGGCCCCAAGATTACGGCTCATATAGTATATGCGTTGGCTTAAGACAATCCCTCTGTGGAGATACTGCTTGGGCACAAGGGCCCTCATGGACCTGTTGCCTGGACCCTTTGTGCTGCAGGCTTGCAAGCAAGAACGCCTGGTAGTTAGCCTGGGCCCTAAACCCTAAATTGCCCTCAACCCTAAACCCCGGCTTAGGGTTTAGGGTTTTAGGGTTTTAGGGTTTAGGGTTTCGGCCTGAACCCGAAACTCTAAACCCTAAACCCCGGACCTAAACCCT
>CAJNDV010033497.1:44674-59122 GCA_905221635.1 Symbiodinium sp. CCMP2456 | reverse complement strand
GGGTGGGTGGGTGTGGGTGGGTGTGGGTGGGTGTGGGTGGGGGTGGGTGGGTGTGGGTGGGTGTGGGTGGGTGTGGGTGGGTGTGGGTGGGTGTGGGTGGGTGGGTGTGGGTGGGTGTGGGTGGGAGGAACTTGTAGATGCAAATAGGCATGTGTACACACACACACACTCTCTTTGGCCGTAAAGCTACTACACAGGAACCACATTAGGCATGGACGGCATCGACACGGAGCCGCTTCTCATTTAGGGGCTTCATTAAGGCTGGAAAGAGCTAAAAAATACGGGTTTTTAGGGACTACGCCTCAGGGATGTTTTTTTCCTCCGGCCGATTGGGGGTTGGCGGAGGCAGGGTTGAAGGCTTTTTAAGGTTTTTGTTGCCTCCAGGCTTTTTAGGGTTTAGGGTTGACGGCTTTTTAGGTTTACTGAGGAAGAGCTGCGCCTTGGCATCAGACGTTGGGTCGCCCCCATGCGGGAGGACAAAAGAAGCCATGGCTGGGACAAGAGCAGGGCACGAACTTGGCGTTGTAGGGTTTGGGGGGTGTGGTGTTCAGGGTTTAGTTTAGGGTTTGTCGGTTTAGGGTTTACGGTTCAGCTTAGGGTTCGGGAGTAGGGCCTGGTATGAACCCCAGTCTGCACTCGCTGGAAGCTTGGAAAGCCTAAAGGTCTGACTTTCCAGCATCGGCTAAATGCTCGGTAGATGCAGGTCGCCGAACAAAACTGGAAGAAGCAAGATTGCATAAAGCTGCTCTAAGTGGTGCAAGGCTCATTGCTCCCCATCATGTCTGTTCTTATGTTACCCTAACCCCCCAGGTACCTACTATATAGGGTACTAGAGCACCTAGGGCCCTATATAGTAGGTACCTGGGCGGCTAGGGTTACTTTGGCATGGAGAAAGCGGCTGCTAGCAACAAAGACATGTGAGACCGGCTATCATCACAAACATGTCTGACTAACCGCTGAATGAACTTGCTTTCGGGTCTGGTTACCCAACCCCACACCAAAAACCTTCACTAAACTCTGTCACAGACGATTGAAAAACAGTTGCAGCGGCTGCACACACTGGGAAGAAACCCTGAAGCCTTCTGTAAAGCCAGCATGCACCCGTAAATCATATCAGTTTAGGGTTTAGGGTTTATCATATAAGCTGCGGCAAACAAGCAAACTCAGCTTGCAGCAGTCGTTGACAGGCCAGGGTAGCCCCTGAGAAATTTCCTTGTCGGGCAGGGCTTGCGTCGAAAAAAGACCTATCATGCTGGTTTCTCAATGACGGATGTAATGTTAAGCTACCAGAAATCGACATTGTCTCAAGCAATATGTTTTCTGCAGTATTGATCCAAAACTTCTTGTGCTCCTGGACATGCCTCGTGAGTTTCCGCCAGATAAAATTGAAGCCCACTTATCTGTGCAGTAAGTTGCTGTCTCTCAGGCCTATATAATGCTTATACAGCCTACAGTACATAGTCCATATGTTACCAGGCTTCTAGGAACGGCTCTGATCTTGCAGTGTACTAACACGAACGTTCGTGAGCCCGTCATAGACCACTCAGCACTAGCAGCTATAGCATCACGCAAATAAATAGCAAGCGAAGTGTGCAAAGGGACGGCCTTGAGCAATCAAGGGTTTTCATCAATGTATAAAAGGAAGCCGACATAGCGTTGCTAGGAGACATTCTTGGTCGGACAGTAAACTGGTCTCTCTAGGAATACGAAAAACCTCACCACCCGAAACTCTGCTCCTGACACCTCTACACTGTGATAGCTAAACCACGAAATTGCATGCCGAGCGGCAGCCATCGCTCGTTGCCACCCAGCTGCATCCGCGACCGCTGCTCCGGGGTCCATCTGGCCGGTGGGACTGTCCCCACAAATCCCACTCTTAGCGTTTATATGCCACTAGATTTAGCCTTGAAATTGAGAGCACTCTAGACGTACTTCAACAGTCCTTAACTCCTCAACCCGAAGCCCTGTAAACCCAAAGTCGTACCCAGAGTAACCGATGTACCTTCACTGAACGGCAAAGATGTGACCCTGAAACCTGGGAACATGTAGAACTGGGTAGCTCTCTGGGTATGCCCCGTACCGTTACAATAGAAGCACGGCCGGAATAATTTTCTAAAGTATTCCTTAGGGTGCCTGAACATACCTAGTTACGGTACAATGCACGCGAATTTCTGTGCTTAGTTACTCTCCTTTCTGCTTGAAGAGCCCCTGCGACCGAAATCCTGTGCTGATACAAGGCCTGTCCATGGTAAGGCTCCGCACGAAGCTCAGGTGCACACCCAAGCCGCGATGCCTGAACCGAACGGTTTGGGGTTTAGGGTTTAGGGTTAGACTTAAGGCCCAAGTAGTCGAATGACGAGGGTAGGGGGGGGGTTACAGGGTTCAGGGTAGAGTTAAGGCTTTTTGGAATGCAAGGTGTTGTAGTGGGTGTGAAGCAGCCGCCTCGTCTGGGCATACGTACCTGCGTATGACCCTACAGACCAAGTCTTCGCCATGTCCCGGGTACAATGTCTTGCCAAGACGAACTACACGGGTTCAGGGCGAGATCTCTCCTGCGTCAGCACGAACATTCGGTTCACATTACGACTTACGACCGCCAAGAAAGTCCCCCCCCCCCCCGCACCCTTAAGGAGTATGTTGATAGGGATCTTGACGTGAACCCTCATCAAGTGGAACCTGTTGGCAAAGTTCGAAACGAGCATCTCCAACACACTCGAGCCTCACAAAGAAACACTCTCAAGAATCTAACGGCCAACATGGTGGCCTTGAAGAATAGAGCAAGGTTTCGGTGCATATTACAGTGTAACTATGTTTATTAAGTACCTAAGGGCCTTAATGCTCATTCAACCCTAAACCCTCAAGCCTAAACCCTAAGGACCTTAAGTAATACTTAGTCAGAACGTGAGATAGACTCCTTTAGCCCGGAAGCACCACAGAGCGAGATCCATGAGTCTGACCTGCCAGCACAGTCCGTGCAGAGGTGGCAGCCATAGGAGATAGTAGCCCACCTTAGAACAGGGTTCCGTGGGGTTCTGCATTATAAACTATAGTATATTCACATCCCCCTTTTTCAAGGCCCCTATAGCCCTATAGTACAATAACAAGGGCGGAGCGCAAGAACATCTGGGCACTTCGGGGGCTTGCAAGGTTTCTATGATGCACGGTCTAGACGTGCGGAGTTTCTTAAGCTGGGTTGGGCTAGATGTTCACTGATGTAACACGTACATAGTTGAATGCCTTCGGCACGGCTAGCCTGCAAGGCTGCGGCATCATTTTCAGCGGTATGTGGTCGTTGGTTCCTGCCGTTGCGTTTGGCACGCTGCTGGATCGCTCTGGGGGTTGCTGAATAACGCAGAGTCGTGAATCGTGTAGCTTTTTGGGGGGATTGGAGGCTCTCCTGTTGCTAAAGCAACTTTAGTCAGGCGTGGTTCCTTTCCGACGTTGGGCTGTTGATAGACATGCGGGAATTCAGGGCAAGTGAGACGTCTTGGACGAGCTGTGCAACTGTTGGGATACAGGCTCCCCAGCGGGTGGCTTAGGAAGCATACACCTATCTAGCTACAGTTATAAGTGTGTATATATGTACACACATACACACGTTTGTATATATATAGATATAAACATAGACATATACACACACATACATACATATATATATATATATATATATATGTCTGTTATTCCTTTGCCTGGTGTTTATTATCATTGTAACGGCGATTAGTATGCATCATTGATATTGCTAAATCAAGCAAACCCTAAACACCTATGGCATTGCAACTGATATAGCCTGTCCTGCGCCGGAAATTAGAAGCTTTGCTGCTGAAACTCAGAATTTGCACGAACCTGGGACATGGGAGGATAGTCGAGCTAGGACGCAGTCTCAACCCCAAACGCGGCTCAGTGGGGCGGGATTCGGAGGATTCACCTCTCAAGCCCGAAACTAACTCCCGAAGCCCGAAGCTGATAGACGTCATAGTGAACCGTTATAGAAGCCTTCCGAGACCACTACCTGCAAACTGTTGGAGTTGAGTAAACAACTTCCGAAACAACATAACCCTAAACCCTGAGAGCCTTAAGCCCTCCCATCCTGCAACTCATTCAAAACAAGACCCGGGTTTAGGCAGGGTCCGGGTTACGAATTTAGGGTTTAGGGTATAATTACCAATTACCAAAAGCCCGGAAACCTGTCTTTTCGGTTCGCTTGGGCACACACTCTGCTGGGGAGCTGGAGCACTCCACGCAGCCTCAGGCTTTACAGACTCTTAATCCTCAGGGATGTAGGGCTTTCCTACAAGGTGGATCTCAGCCCCTTGTTTTGCATACCCTCCTTGTGTATTAAAGGATCCCACCTCATCGCAAAGTATAGGTTCTCCACCAAAAAAAGCCACAATCCAGGAGATTCCAGGAGATACGGGTAGGCTTAGAGCTTGGTGTCGGCGAATCTACAGCTTCGGAGTATCAAAGCATGCTTCCGTGCACCAATATGTCATGCAACGTAGGAAGGAAGAGGACTGAGCTAACTGTAATACCCTATCCCCCCAGGTACCTACTATAGGGGGTACTAGTGCCCCCAGGGCCCTGCAAAGTAGGTACTTGGAGGGTTAGGGATAAGCATAGGCATGGAGGTTTGGGATTTATACCCTGAACCCCTAAACCCCGAAACCCTAAACCCTGAGGGGCTAGAGGGTAGGGGTCTAGGACGTCAGGGCTTGGGTGACGGCGTTGCAGGCTGTACTGAACTGTATAACCCAAAGGGTCCTGCGTACCTGTATAGTAGAAAGTAGGGTTTCTAAATTAGTAGTTACTAGTATGATTTGGGGAAGCATCCCCCATCACAGTACACAGCACCCTTTGGGTAAGGATGTTTACCTTATTGATATAGGAGGCGTCGGGGAGTTGCCATGAGGAGGCGCAGGCATGGGCGGTGGGAAGCATCTACCTGACCTGAAACCTGCCCCATGTTTGACTGTTGTCCTCTTGGAACAAAGCTGTTTAAGGTGTTAATGCTCGTCGTTTAGAGGAAAGTAGATCATCTCAGTGTGCAGTTTGTCAAAGTTTCAAAATGCAACCCAAGAGGCCTACCTACATCCCGGTAGTTTCTCAACGGAGATCATGAGAACCACGCTGCAAGAACGATGCGCGGTTCTGTGGCCCAAGGGCCCATCACAAACTTTAACTTTATCTGCAAATACTCCCATGTAGTACTAGTAGTACTAGCAGTTTAGTAGTAGTAGTAGTAGTAGTAGTAGTAGGAGTAGCAGCAGCAGCAGCAGCAGCAATGTTAATCTAGCTAAGAACAATACGAATAGTAAACATTTGATAATTAGAATAATATTAATAGCAATAGGGACATGCATCGCAAGCCACCGGATATATAAGGCTGCCACAGGCGAACTCGTCCTCAAGGGACGCCTCTCACGAGCCATCTATGGCCTAGTTCCCCAGAAAGCCAAATAGGCTACTAATTTTCATCAAGGACTTTTACGCTGAAATCACAGTAGGGGGCTTTGATTTCAGAATACTGAAACTACAATAGTAAAGTTGCCTTCTGTACACACCACAAGAAGTTCCTTAGTTGGAATTATATAGGCGGTGTTGGGATGTCTGGGTCGCTCAGAGTTCACTGCTTCGGCGATTCTAGCAGGTGTCTGGGGGGGTAGCATAAGAGCCGACAAGGAGTAACTGGAGAATGAGACGGGCTCTTGTCTAAGAAGCGTATGCTACATCGCATGACATCATATATATATATATATATATATATACACAGTGTAAAATGAATTCCAGTGCCGAAACTTTGCACAGTGGGAAGCCTTGTTTCCCCCCATAAACCAGTAGTGTTTGGTAGTTCAGGGGGTACTCAAAACCCCGAGAGGAACGTGGATCAAGAATCCGACCTGGTCCGAGCACAACTGGCTCCCAGGTAATAAGCTGCTTAGTGAATACAGGGGCATTGATGACGAGGTTTTGGGGTATGCTTTCGGATGGTTATTGCTGCTCGCTTTCTGTAACAGATAGCAATCATAGCCCTAAACCCTAAACCCTAAACCCTCATTGTGCCACTCTGAAAATTTGACACAAAGACACGCTTAAACCGGGGCATTTCCCTCGACTGGGTTTGGAGAGGAGCCGGCTGTGGGTGTGCAGATTTACGGTGACTCATAATAAGGAACCCCCAAAATAGAATAGATAACTACTGAGGCCCCTATATTATCAGGGTTTGGGGGTATGTTATACAGTAAATATAATAAGGAACCCCCAAATAGAATAGGTAACTTTAAACCCTAAACCCTAAACCCATATTGTCAGGGTTGCCTCGGCTGCCCCACTCTCCGGAAAGGAGCTTCGAGCCTCCCAAAAGACCGGGAGCTTAGCTTCGAAGGTGTGGGACTTCGGGTTGAAGTTTGCGGCTTCAAGGTTAAGCGGGGGGTTTGTGGGGTTTAGGGTATAGATCAGGGTTTTAGGGTTCAGGGTTTTTTGGTTTGCGGGTTTTGGGGTTTCTAGACTTTAAATTCAGCAGCTTAGAGATTAGGGTTGACGGTTTCTCACCCGTCAGGATAGCCTCAAAGCCAAAACCCAGCACCCCTGACCCACCAAGTACCGTTTCACGGACCCCTCTTTCTCTTCAGGGGGCCTGGCCCACACCGAAAACCTTGAAACCCTAAAACCCTAAAGCCCTAAACCGTAAACCCTCTAAACCTTACGACCCGCATGAACCCCCTATGTCCAAAGCCCTCAACAGCAACCTTTTGACCCCGATCGACCCCAAAGGCGATCCGCGGCCACCTCTGAGGGATACCCCATGCCGCCCACGACTTCGGGCACCCCCCAAATCCTAAACCCTAAACCCCTATAAACCCTATAAACCCTATAAACCCTCAACCCTAAACAAAAGAAGTGGAGGACATGCTCCTGTGACTCCAAGACTACAAGCCATGAGTCCTTTGGGCTTGAAGGTGTATGAAGCCCTTTAGCTCTAAGCGCTAGGGTACGCAGGAACGCCGGTGAAGAACAACCCTAAACCCTAAACCGTGCCTGATTTTCTGCTGCGGGTGCCAGGAGCGGGTCGTCACAAGCCTTTGGCAGAAAACAACTTCGGCTCACACCGGTGGAGTCTCCTAAAGCTAGTGTAAGGGCCCTAGTAATTAGAATAGGGCTCCTTTAAAGGGATCCTTGATGAGTTCTATATAATAGGGTTCTATGCTGCGGCCTTAAGAATTAAAGCCGTATTAGATCAGAAAAACAAGGAGCCCCCGAAAGTAGTATAGGTAATTATCTATGCCCCTATATTGGGGTTCTTTATGGGGTTTATGGGGTTTAGCGTTTAGGGTTGTTTAGGGGGTTCAGGGCTTAGGGATCTTTATGATCTTTAAAATATGGGGTTTATGGCTTCAGGCCTCTTCTGGGTTTTTTAGTGTTGTTTGTGGAGTTTAGGGTGCTTTCTGGGTTTACGAAAGGGCTCTTGAGGACAAGAAGGTTTGGGGTGGTCTGGGTTTGAAAAGCTTGACATGTAGGGTTTAGGGTTTCAGCACTCACAACTGGGACAAGCCTGGCGAGGTTCCGAGTACGTCGAAAGCACATTGGCTAGGGCTGGCACGTTCACCGACCCAAACTATGAATTGGGGTTTATGGTTTAGGGTTTGGTCACCTTCACCAGAAGGCTTAACGACTAACTCTCAACCCTAATCACCAGCAGATTGTGTGCACAGGCTCTCGAAATATCTGGGAAATGACTTGTCTGTTTCAGACGCTGCAGAATGCGAAACGGCCGAAGTAGTGGAACATGTCACTCATTGGTATCGTCTGCTTCAGGCAAAAATGTGAATGTACTGCCACTTCGGGGCTTCAAGGGTTGAGGATTGATCGATGCAGGTACTGGGCAGGTGCTGCACATGATGCCAAGCAGAAGTGCCAAACTAGCCAAACAGAAACTCGGACCAGGTGAAGGGGAAAAAAGCTGTGGGGCTTGTTTTTGAGCCAGCTGGCGGGTGCTGGGTAGCTTGTATCCGCCGCTGCTCAACTCCGAAAAAACTGAGACCCGCAGAATGTGCTCTGCCTCATCTGCTGGTGCTTCCAGCGCTTCTGCCGCCTCCTGCGGTGGCAGGGGTGTCCTTACTTGCAAAGAATCCCCCGGGAGTGGGATTTAGAGTCTCAGTACCCAGCGAGTAGTGATGCCACCTAGCACTTGAAGGCCTGGAGGTGAAGCCCTACACGCAAATCAGGAAAACGCTGACACTCCTACTACATCATTAGCGCTGTCCGGGCTCTGCCAAAGCATCCGGGACTGTAAACCCAAGCAGAACTGTGCAACGTGCCTGTAATATCGGTTGTACAGTCTTCAAGATCCATCATCAGGAAGCCACGAATGAATAGGCAGGCTAGCGTCTAGGGATATAGCGCAAGCCATGAGCAATATCTCTGAAGTAGGAGGATTCCAAATTATCGACGTTCATATCCACATCTCTTATGTTCGGCAGGCCCCCAAAGGCCTGCATGAGCGAACTTCCAGAAAAGAGGGTCTGTTGCACACGAGAAGAAACCAAAAGCCGAAAGGTACACTTTCAACACCAAAAAAACCTAAAGGCATGTAACCCGGCACCCGGAAAGAACCCTCAACCCAGAATCCCCAAACCCTAAACCCCTGAACCCTAAATTCTAAAACAAAACACCTAATAAATCCTGAACCCCCAAACCGAAAATCCTAAACCGGAGGACATGAAACCTCGATCCTGAGACGTGAACCCGAAACCCTAAGCCCGAACCCTACACCGCAAGCCGTGAGCTCCGAAGGCCCCCATGGGGTTTAGGTTTTAGGGGTTTAGGGTTTAGGGTGAAGGGTTTAAGCTTAACCTTTGTAAAGGAAGTCACATAAGGAGCTCATCGTCAGGAACCCTATATAAACAGGTTAGTGTTATAGGTCTCAAGTAGACCCTGAGACCAAAACTCCGAGAATCCTGAAAGCGCTCGAAACCCTACCAGACGCTCTGCCTGTCGCACACGGCGCAGAGATGCGAAGGCATTTCGAAGCTCCTGCGAAGCAAGGGCCTTAATAACCAGAACAGGGTTTAACAGGGTCTTGAAGTACAGTAACATTTTGCAGCATTGCGATAACCATATCTATATGTCTGTGTTCTTGTTCTAGTTTGCATCTCAACCGATGGGACACTCCAACGTTTCAGTCGCGGCACTCAAGATCAATTGGGAGACGTGCCTTCTAGGTCTGTTCGTCTTGGGTATGTTGGGGCTTGACGAACTCGCCAAAATACACCCATTTTAACTATCTCCTAAAATTCTAAAAAGCATCTCATAGCATAATATGCGCAGAAACCAGCCAAAACGCACTTACCTCTGCATTTAGGGCTTGGAGTTTATATAGGGTTTGGGAGTTCGGAGCTCAGGGGCTTCGACGTCCAAACTCGCAGAAAACCCAGCCTGTCACTTCAGGATTTCGAGGCTCAGGGATTAGGGTTTAGGGGTTTAGGGTTTAGGGTTTAGGGTTTCGGGGTTTAGGGGTTTAGGGGTTTAGGGTTTAGGGTTTAGGGGTTTAGGGTTTAGGGGTCTCGGGGGTTTAGGGCTTCCCAAGCTCGACACTGCCCCGTAAACAATACTCTTTTCCCGCGCTTTCGTCAATGCTGACAAATTAGGGATTCGGGTTTAGGGCGTCCCGTATCGAAATCTTAAGCCCTTACAGAAACCTCATAAGTCCCATGTATCAGTGCAAACTCCATCAGCCCTAAACCAAAGACAAGCACAAGGAGGGAATTCAGTGGCCTAACCCATAAGCCCACATAAAACCGCAACTCTACTCGACTCTTACTCCCAAATCTTCAGAGGGAAGAAAATAAAGAACCATAGGCCATGACCCGTTAAGCCTCATGCTAATGTCTTTAGGGTTTAGGGTTTAGGGTTTAGGGAAACCTAAACCCTCCTCCTTCATGCTGCCGTCCACCTGGGATCCTGCTCATGGCACTCTTGGGCCACTTTTCTGGGGGTAGAGGACTGTCGGAGGTCTTTTGGATTTGTTTGGGGAGGTGTATAGGGCTGACCATAGGGTCTACATGTACGTATGATATATATATATATACATACATACATACATACATACATACATACATACATACATACATACATATATACGCATGTAAATGTTTGCATACATATATGTATGTATGCATGTGTATATATATATATATATATACTATCATATGTAAGGCACGGGTCTGGGATGCTCCGGGTCGGGTGGTGCAGTTGCAGGCTTTGGGGTCGCACAGCGTTTAGCTTCGGAGGGCTCTTAGTCCAATGCGAGATGGTGCTGAAGACGTTGAGGAGATCAGGGTTTAGGGTTTAAGATTTAAGGGTTGAGGGTTTAGGGGTTTAGGGTTTAGGTTTATCAGGACTTTTGGAAAGCTTAAGGTTAAGTGCTTTGCATTTCGGCTGCGGGTGGGATGCGCCCTAGACCCTAATAAACTCTTGCCCTCAACCCTTGCCGGAAACATTTTGCTGGCAGGGAAGCTTGAAATGCCTGGTGCACAGTCTGCTGCTGCGGCAAAGCAAAGTCGCTGCGCCCGGATGTAGGACCTAAGCACTACTGGGTGTAGCGGTTTCGGTTTCTTCGGATGGGTCAAAATAGATCAGGAATAGGAGATTACGCCCTAACCCTCCTACTGTAGAGGGTACTAGAACCCCTAGGGCCCTACACAGTAGATACTTGGAGGGTTAGGGACAAGCCAGCGCTGGGCCAGCAGTTGCTAGCATCACATTTTGGGAACTGGAGACGAAGCATTGGCTCTTGTGAAGTGGGGCATGGACAAGTTCAAAAGTAGTAGATGTCCTGTCTTCTGTGCTTGAGCTTGAGGTCTTAATTGAAGACAACAAGAGCCCCGAAGACGAGACTTTCTGCCCAGCTAAACTCGAAAATCTAGTTCATTTTGTTGGCCACCTTGTTTTCTCCCTGCAGGCAGGGCCTATAGCCATAAAACAAAAGTTAAAATTACAAGTACATTGAAAAGCCAGACATGCTGCCTGAGCTTGAGGCTACCGGTTGTTTGGAGCGGGAAACATGTCGCCACGCCCCCAAACGCATCATTATACCCATCTTGAGTGCGCTGCGCCAGCGACTGCTGAAGCATGCCACGCCGCTTCCTGGCTAAAAGATCCAGAATTTCCAATCAGTGGCACTATCTTTAGAGCCTCCTTTCGAGTGCCGGTCCTCGCCCGCTTGCCAACATACTGCGTTCTGTCAAGGTGCTCTTTGGCAAGAAGACGGAAACCGAGTAAAGACTGCATTGCGCACTCCAGGCCTCTATGGCAACGTTCGAATTCTATTGGAACAACATTAGAACTTCCCAAACCTTGAACCGACCCTTTACCCTAAACCCTAAATCCTAAGCAAACCCTAAACCTTAAACCCTAAACCTGAACCCTGAGTGAAGACCAAGGAGCCCCAAAAAAAGAAAGGCGCGTGGTTTACCGCAACCTCTCGCCTCAGCACCTCTCGAAGTGGAGGGGCATTGTGGTGAAAGTCCTGGCTGCGTTCACACCGAGTGGTCTTGTAAAGTGGACTCTAAACCGTGCACCACAGAGGCCTCGTAGTCTACTACGAGACGTCTGTAACCCTCAATCATAGTCTCACGACTGCATGCAGAAACCCAACTCCTAAATCCCAAACCTCAAACCCTAAACAATGAACCATCCTCAATGAGCCACCAACCCCAGCCCATACAAAACCCTATGCCAGGAATCAGACAAACCCCATCGCTTAGGGTTTAGGACGACGAGAGCAAGAAACCAGGTTGCAACCATTCATATTGCATGCTGAAGACCCCCAAACCCAAACCAGCTCAAACACTCCCTATACCCTAAACATCCCTAAACCCTATACCCTTAACCCTTATATATGGCACCCTTACAGACCGCTGAAAGACAGCCGTGTAGAACCCTGGCTGAAACCACTTGAAGTACCCTTATTGGCTTAAGGGTTTAGGGTACACAGGGCGCAAAAAATCTGGGCCTATCTTGGTCTGAAGCTTAAGGAGTCTGCTTGCAGGGTCATACCCCATACCCCTTTTAAGAGTACCTCTACCTTTTCTTGCTAGACCGTGACCATAAAAACCCCAAGAGGGGGTAGGGTATAACCTTGGGGTAGGGCTTGAAATTACGGGTGTAGGGGCGGGGGTTTAGGGTTTAGTTTAAGTAGTAGTGAACGTAGAGGGTATATTCGGTACTGTGGGATTTAAGAGTTGAGGAGATGTTTAGCCGCAAACCCTAAACGCCAAGTTGCCAAACAAACTAGAAAAAGAATCGGCACTCCGCCTATGACACCATGGGCAGGGATTGTCCTTCTGCACCACATCCAAAGCCACATGTGCGCATTCCTGCCGCTGCAGCTTGCTTTGCCAGAAACCGTGATCGTACTCTAAACTCACTAACAAGTCTCCGAGCTCGAGCAAAAAAAATCACAAAGATTCGGTGTTTCTGTGCTGCTGACCGTTCACCAGCGGAAACTTCCGACAGCTCAACCTCCCCTCGCCAGGGGCCGCCCGAAAAGAGACTGCCACACTCGAACCAGGGCGTCTGATGAAACTTCGTACAGATGCATCGAGGGGGCCTCAATACTTTTGAATACGTTGTGGGTGTACACGCTCGTATTCAACAGGGAAAGGCCAGTGACTATTCAGACCTCACTCTAGATTAAAGGCTGGAGTTACCAAATGAGGGGACTAAGTAAGTTCCGGGATCCTGTCAGAATGCACTTTCCCCCAGTTCGAAAAACGGAAGAACACACTCCGAGCCCAGGAACGCCAACAACAAAGAACTGTATACCCCACAGAAAGAAAAAACATCAACAACAGCACACCCATGCTGCAATGCCCCAAGCCTCACCGTGCCTAAAATCGCATAATGTACTATATCAATCATATTGCCATATTGCCTTAACTTACCTTATCTTCTATATAAACAAAACTGACCCTTGTCAGGGAAACCCTGAAAACGAATACACATACATATATGTATATATATATATACATACATGTGTATATGTATGTATGACTGTATGTGTGTGTATATATATATATATGTTATATATATACACACAGATACAACTAACTGATATTTTTCAAGGAAACCGTCCTGGTAGGCCACCGCTCGAAGCTTCTCCTCGGATAGGGACACCAGCTCCTTCAGAAGAGCCTCAGTGGTGGGTTTTTCGTTTAGGGTTCAGGGGCTTCCGGGTTCAGGACAAGGGATTTAAAGGGTTTCAGAGAGGGTGCTTGTTTTAGGAAAAGGGATTTAAAGGGTTTCAGAGAGAGTGCTTGTTTAGGAAAGGGATTTAAAGGGTTTCAGAGAGGGTGTTTTAGGGCGTGCTTGGAAGATATCCGAGCGGCCTATAGGGCTTACAAGGGTTCTTTCTTCAGCGTCTAGGAGGATTTCGAGTCACACGCTCGCGCAAGGCAGGCATGGCTTCGCTCTGTCTGAGCTTAGGAGCGTTTGGGGTTTCAGAGAATCACTTGAAGGGGCTTCGGGAGAGCCTCAGAACGAGTAAGCCTCGGGAAAGAAGCTGAACGGCTGAACGGGGGAGACTCTCAGTTTTGGGATCTTGGTTTAGAGGCCGTTTCTGGAATGAAGCCGCCCTGAACTCTCATCGATGAACTCCTCATCCCCCAAACCCCTACTCCCCGGTCCTTTAGGGCCTTGGGGATGTTGAGGGGTGGAATAAGCTTAAGGATTTAGTGCACCCTTAAAGACCCAAATCCTAAAATCCTTAAGCCCTCTAAGTTCCGTAGCTAGCCCAAGCGGAAGCATCAACGGAACTCACGCCCCGGCGTTGATTTTCGACTCGAAGTGGGCAGTTGTTTTGGACAGCTGATCCTGCAGGAGGTCAGGTCTTCGGGATTCAAGACTTCAGATTTAACCAACTAGCCAGTACAGTAAGTCCAGCGATGAGCTAATGATAGGTAAGAACGATGTAGTGTCAATGCCGGGATGCTCCTAGATTCCTGTGTGCATGGGATCATTGTGCCCATGTACTACGTCCACGCAGTGCTGACTGTTTCAAAATGTTCATTCTAGATAGTCATGATTAGCAGGGTTCTGACTCGCACAAGGCCGGCAAGGCTCCGCATGGTTGTGTCTCCGCTGCAACCACAAGAGCTTCCGAGAGACGAGCCAAGTTCCCAAAGCGGGGCCATAAGTCTGAGTGAATAACAAAGGTATTGAAAGCAAGCCCTCAGGACGAAATGCATCTTAAAAGGGATTAGGGTTCATATACCATATAGGGATTCATAGTATAAGGGTATAGGGCCCCTACTGTTAGAGAGTGCAACGCCCTGGTGGCGTGTATTTCTCGGGAATTTAGGAGTTTTCACTCGAGTTTTTACACTTAGATTTTCAGAAAACAACATAATACGGGCCTGCGTTTTGTGGGTTTCAGAAACATAGGCATGGACTTAT
>CAJNDV010033497.1:29448-44574 GCA_905221635.1 Symbiodinium sp. CCMP2456 | reverse complement strand
TACTGACACGATTGAAACAAATGCTGTGGAAAAGAACTCTACACGCAAATACACTCCACCAGGGCGTGGTGTTCTGTACTGTTAAGGGTCATTTCGTCCTTAAGGAGGGGCCCATCTCAATCAGTCTCGGGCCGAGTCATTGCTCATCTGTTTCAGAACAAGGTGTCTGGCGGAACTTACCAGCATGTCCCACGCACTCACACGACACGACCAAGAAGCCAAGCCAATAAGGTACATGCAGCAATACAATGTAGAGGGGCATAAGTAAAGTGTCTCACGTGTGAGTGGTGGGCATGTTGGGGACGAGGGCTTCGTCCAGCCGAGGCTGCAAGAAGCTGAATAGAAGCGTTTAGGGCTTAGGTTTAGGGTTCGGGTTCAGGGTTTAGGGTTTAGGGTTTAGGGGTTTAGGGGTTTAGGGGTTTAGGGTTTAAGGTTTATAAAGGGTTTCGACTCTCACACTCGCACAAGGCCGGCAAGGCTCCGTAAAGGGTTTAGGGTTTAGGGGTTAGGGCTTAGGTTTAGGGTTTAGGGTTTAGGATTTAGGGCCTATAGGGATTAGGGCCAAGTACGGCTGATAAGTTTAGGGTTTTGGGGCATCATGTTCCTTCTCAAAAGCTGCTGCCTCTCCTCCCCGTTCATGCCTATGGCCTGTGTTCCCATGAACCCTAGGGCTCCAGTTACCTAAATCGTAGGTGACTAGCCATATATTATATACTCCAGTAACCCATTATTTAGGTAACGAGCCCCAGGGGAATGTATGGTTTCAGAACTGGTCCGTTCAGCCCGAGAAGAGCTAAGATCTCCAAATCCCAGTCAAGGTGCGTCCGTTTGGCGGGGAACCAGTACTTGCAAAAAACCAGACTTCTATGGGGGTACTTTTAGGGTCCTGTTCATAAGAGTGCCGTACGATGTTGTGGACCTACAGCCAAGGGACCCTCATTTAGACAACTACCCTTCATAGTACCCTTTCACAGAAACCTTATAATAGCTTTTATAGACCCCTTTGAAGGAACCCTACAAGAAGACCCTTATTTAGAGAACTACCCAAAGTACACCAGCAAAGAAGCTCCGACGGACCTTGACGTGCGTCTCCTGACCTGGCGAAGCGCTTTCGCCAAGGCCCGGCTGCTGAAACGCAGGTTTCAGGGCTTGGATTTAGGGTTTTGGGTTTGGGGGTTTAAGGCTTAGGGTCCTAAACCCTAAACCCACATAGAAAGACTAGCATGCAGAGGATGATTCAAAAAGCGATCAGCCATCCCCTTTGCATGACCGATCGTAGCAGGGCTTGGGGCTAAAGATTTGTCTCGGTGCAAGGTGTAGCTTATCTGTAGATTATACAAGTACCGGGCAGAAACCCTCAATCCGTAGTCTACACCGCGAGCTATATAGCCCCAAACCCAGACAGTCTCGGCTGCTTGGCTAGGAAATGGGCTGCGGAGCTGTGACACTGTGGGCTTTGGGGTTTGTACTTGGACGATCTAATCTCGTTGCCTTGCCTGAGAATCCCTCAGCAATAAGGGTACCATGTTGCTTGTAGTTCTGCTTTAAAAGGATGCCCCGCATTCAACATTCTAAACGAAGGGCATTGCGACACTGGTCTGGAAGCTAGATTGAGCAGAGGGTGTCACCGACGAGACCCGGAAAAAGAGAGGTTAGTATTGTTGATGATATAAACCCTGCATTACCTTAAGGACCCTAAACTGTGGAGATTATGGTATATTCCTTGTTATGGGTAATGCAGGATGTATATCATCAACCGTATGACCCTGCAAAGTTCAAAGACCCTCGACCTCAAATTCACAGTGACCCGAGCCCCGCTCCTTGAAATGCATGATCGCGCACTGAACAACCGATACAACCCCTAGAAGGCTTTAACGAACCACCCTTCGACCCTAATGGCTTTTAATAGGGTTTATAGGGTTTCGACTCACACACTCGCTCCAGGCAGGCATGGCATTAGAGAAACCCTAAACCCTAAACCCCTAAACCCTAAACCCCTAAACCCCTAAACCCTAAACCTTTAGGGTTTAGGGTTTTAGAGGACCTGTGATGGTCACTGGCTGGGCAACCGGCGAGAGCACTCGGAGAGTTGGGTGTCCAGCTGCCTCATGCATGCAGGTCATAGACAAGGGTTTAGGGCTGAGGGTTTGGGGTTTAGGGGATTAGGGTTTAGGGTTTAGGGGTTTAGGGGTTTAGGGAAGATCAGCTAAAAGCGTTAAGCCTGCATCCTCAAAGCAAGGGACTCTAGACTCTAGACCCGAAATCCTGAAAGCCTCAATCCTGATGGATTGAAACTTTAGGATGCTGACATCCCTCCCACACCCATCCCACGAGCAAGCGAACCCAACCAAGCACCTAGCTTTGAGTCCTTAAAGCACCACCCAGATACGAGACAGACCCAAACTCCTTGGTTCCCGACCACATAGAATCCCGGGAGTAGGGCTAGTTCGAATCTGGCTGGAATCTAAGAACCACCCCGTAACTAAACTCACCCCATGCCAGTAGCCTCGTGTAAAAAGGACACCAGACCGCCGCTCACCTCGACCCCAAACCTTGCAGGCAATACCAAAGTTTTGCACCTGGACTCTCATGTGCCAGGAACCAGCCATTCGGAGACGGTGAGATGGTTCTAGGGTTCAGGGTGGTTGAGGGGGTTTAGGGCGTGTAGGGTTTGGGGGCTCCCCATTATGTCGCTTGAGACGAAATCATGCTACACACCAAGAAACATCGCGAAAGCTAACAGCCAGTAGAACCTAAACGCTGAACCCTGAATCGAAGCTAAACATCCTCTATTTATATCTGTAGGTACTTGCAACGTCAATCTCGACGAGCACCCCCAGGCCTGGATGAATCTTCAGATATGTGGTATGATGAAAATCGATGAGCGGTCCTAGCAATTGCCATAGGCTGGTATATTGTAGTATAGCTGCCTGGGGACTATAAAGGGGATACCAATACCAATTTCTATGGCCCATGTAACATAAGTATGCCGGTTATGCTTCCTTCCAAAACCCTGTACCCTGCACCCTAACCCTAAACCCTAAACCCTAAACCCTCGACCTATACTATACCTATACCCTGCATCCCCAAAGCCCTAAGCACAGATTGTACCATCACTCTCAGACTTTTAGGGTAGTATCCCACCTGATGAAGATGTCGTCCAGCAACACTACGAAACCCTGAAACCCTAAAACCGAAACCCTGGTAGTACGCATAGGCCCCATAGTAGTTCCTGTTTGGGGCTCATATTTTTCCTATAAGGTAATCCCAGAAAGGAACTACTATGGGGCCTATGGGTAACCCACCACATATCAAAAACCTTCTTGCGCAAAACATTTGCCTCAACTGCGACTCGAGATCTCGAAGCCGCTTTTGCAGCTTCTCCCGCTCCTCCCGGAGCGCCGCTCGCTGCCTCGTAACATGAGGGACATGCTTCCATGTGTGTATCTGTTTACGTTCTGTTGAGGGGGTGTAGGGTGGAAGGGTGCAGCGCGCCCTTGAACCTAGCACACAAAGCACTAAACCCTAACCCCTGAATCGCCGAGAAACGGTAGCGTGAGGAACCGTCACAGGAACTTCCGCTACATTCTGTGAATCCTTGCGGGAGCTCGAATCTCCGGAAGGGACCATCCATTCTAAAGCTGTCCCAGAATCATCGGAAGACCCTAGGAACCGAAGGCCTAGGGATACGAACGGGACGAATCCCCGGTGGAGAAGAAACCTAGAAGAGCCCAAAAGCCGAGCCTTTGCTCCCTAAACACCTATATGGGTTTAGACTTTGGGGGTTACGGGTTTAGGATAGTAAGCTCCTGCACAACCCAGGTAAAGCCACCCCAGTATGTAGGTACATAAGTGGGCTCTGATGGTTCTGACCTCTCAACCCCCGAAGCCCTAAACCCTGACTTCAATGGCTTGCCCCCTAGCTCCGAGCATACAGACAAGTACTTTGTAGTATACAGTCTGAAAATGTGTGACCTACTGGTGATTCCGTGGAGCCACATAGAAGTCATTAGCCCTTATAGTCACTTATAGGAGCCTTGCAGCCTTCAAAGGAACCGTTCACTCCACTGCTTTAGACATGGCATTGAGCGCCCCGGCTCTTCGAGTGACCTGAAAGCTGAGTGGAACTGCCCTTCAGCAAACTGCTTTTATGATTGGGTTTAGGGTTTAGGCCTTTGGGGTTAGGGGTTTAGGGTTTAGGTACTGTAAGGTACTAACTACTATGGGATTCCTGGCAAAGTTCGACAACAAAGGTGCTGCAGTAAGTCCGAATCATTTTGATCAAGGTTCGTGATAAGCGTTTCGGTAGGGGCCCAGTTTTCTATCAGGCTCAAGCAGAGTACTTGGGGCTGTGTTTTAGTAGAATAAGTAGACAGGGAAGACAAGGGGGTTCAGTTACTAATGAACTCAGACCTCTACAGTAGGCCGGTCCGATCCAAGGAATCGCTGTGGGGATCTCAGGAGGACATGTTCTTATCAAGCTATTGTTGTGGTTTATACTCTTCGGCGCCGGTGGAACCAAAGCTGGAAACCGCGAACCATGTCGTACACGCTTTAGATTTCGGTTTAGGGCTTAGTTCTCTCAATTAGGGTCCCTTTCAGGGTCCTTTCTATAAGGGTGCCGTACTACTTTGGGGACCTAAACGGGGACTCTAATTTAGAGAACTACTCATTTCGAAAATGAAAACAAGCTTCAATCGCCCAATAGTCCTAATCCCTATAAATGCTGTAGGACCCTGTATGTAATTAGGAACTCCCGACCCCCCCCCCCCCCCCCCNNAAAATCCTAAACCCTGACGGTTTAGGGATTAGGGTTTAGGACCCAAAGCCCTTTTTGACCCTGAGCCCCCTTCCGAGTGGGCGGCAGCGCCGTCAACCCAAGAGTGGCCAGCTGTCGATTCAGATCCCCTGCGCTTTTTCCAAGACTCCGGTTACCAAAATAACAAACTAGAGTTTAGGGTTGAGGGCTAGTAGGGCTTTGGGTTTAGGGTTCCCAAAATAAAGGGCTTAGGGTTTAGGATTCCCCAAATCGAGGGCTTAGGGCTTAGGGTTTTGGTTTTCTGGGATACATGATATAAGCTTAATAACCTACTATTCAAGCAGCTGCTGCCCTGGGGCTAGGTTGCGTGGTTCAGGTCCCATGATGAGGGTTTAGGGTTAAGTCCTATTGCGGGCGTCCCGGGTTTAGGCTCGAGGGTTTAGGCCCTATGAGGGGGGTTTAGGAAGTTTAGGATGAGGGGTTTAGGGGGCAAGTGTCGATTTGTGCCGTCACTGTTATCTTAAACCTCGGGGTTCTCTGATAGTCGAGGCTCTTGCATCCAGAGTGTTTCGACTGCCTGGGTCGCCGCTTTTCTATGGCCTACATCAAATTGATCCATGTTTAATACATCCTCACGATTTTAAAGTGAAGGTATCTTATTCAATGACTCTCAGTTATTTAGCTGCAAAATCACGAGGTGGGGGAGCGAAGCTTGCAAATTGGGTTTCAAGATCAGCACTTAGCTACTTGACTCACGTATCAGCTTGAGGGAAGTGTGGTCCGGGGGGCGTCTTTCACTTTCCCATATGTGGAACCAACAGATCATCCTAACTTTCGCAGCGCTGCACCTCGAAGTTTGAGGGTCTTAGGCTTGACGCTCTCACGGCTCGGACTTGCCAGGCCAGGATCCATAAGTTACAGTCGGTGTGACACTATTGCAGGGCGACCTGGCCTTAGGGTTTCAGGTTTAGGGTCTGGACATATGGGAGTTTCCGACAAGTAGTAGGGGTTACCTTATTTTGGGGTCCTTATAATAAGGATCCTGCCATTTAGGGTCCCTAGGGTACTATATTAGGGTCCCCCTATTTTCGGAAACCCCCATATCTAATCTATGTTGCTCTGAAGAAGGACATACTGTAGCACATGTAGCACTACTAGTCTTGTCTCAAACAAGCCCCAGCCCGAAAAACGCTTGCACCCCAAGCGTGTGATTGAACCTCGGAGAACATAAGGCTCCTCAGCAAAGCCCAAAGCTTCAAACCTCCGTTAACACTCCACACCCTTAAACCCCAAACCCTGAACCCTAAGCCCTAAACCCTAAACCCTAAACCCCTTGACCCTAAACCCTGAACCCTAAACCCTCTGAAGCCCTGAACCCTCTGAAGCCCTGAAGTCCTGAAACCCTGAGTCGCTGGCCTGAGAGGCGATCGAGGCTCGCACCAAGGCTCTCCTGTTCCTCCGGCAGTTTGGGAGGTGACCCCTGTAGACCTTTTTTTGGGAGGTTTAGGGTTTAGGGCTCTTCTGGGGTTTAGGGTTTCGGGCTTTTTTTGGGGTTTAGGGTTTAGGGCTTTTTGGGGTTTAGGGTTGAGGGATTTGAGGTTCAGGGATTCAGAAACCACCTCTTCCTGAACGGGATTACGAAGCCGCCTTTAACGGGTGTGGTATATGTCTATAGGGTTCACCCAAATGAAGAAGCGCACCTGGACCCCGTAAAAAAACCAACCACGGCCCTGATCTTGCCGAAAGAAACGTAACTTAGGGTTTAGGGCCTAAGGTTCGGCCAAGAATATGCGGGTCAAAGTCGATGCAGGTTTTTATGTCTTTTGAAGGCCTAACAGGGGGTAGGGTGCGTAATTGAGGGAGGTCAATTGTAGCACATGCAAGCTCAATGCGAAGCCGTCATCCCCAAGCATCGTGATTTCAAGCTCCCGGTATGACTTTCTGGTGTGTACCTTTCAATGTACTCGAG
Source organism: Symbiodinium sp. CCMP2456 (assembly GCA_905221635.1). Lineage (NCBI taxonomy): Eukaryota > Dinophyceae > Suessiales > Symbiodiniaceae > Symbiodinium > Symbiodinium sp. CCMP2456. The sequence goes on along the minus strand of CAJNDV010033497.1, from coordinate 37,846 downwards.
CTTGTTTCCGATTTTGTTGAGTTGCATTTTACCCCAAAGCTCTTGATAAGTAAGGTATGGCTGAAAAGGGGCTCTTCCAATGGTGCTCAGCCCGCCCTAAAACTGACCATTTTCGGGCTTGGAATTCAGGGTCTTAGGCTTCAGCGGTTCAAAAAGTTCCGATCTAAGTGCAGTGTTCTTCATCTGAGCGCCCTGCTGCGGTCAGTGCTTGCGCGCCCGCAGTGAGGGAGTTCACTGCCTCACAGCACATTCCCGACCACACTTACAGCTTACAAAGACTTACTGAGTTGGGCTGCTTCTCTACCTATAGTCTCCATTGTGGCACTTTTTGCTCTTCCTATAGGATCTGAAAAAAGTAGCATTGGTTCAATCAAAACAGGGACCCGCGATGGAGACTATGCGGAAGGACTCATAGTTCCAGGGCCCGGCTGTTGAGGCCATGCTGGTGACCATTCAATCCAAGGCTGCAGGGTAATGTAGGGGCCTTAATAATTAGAATAGGTTTTTGGGTTATATTATACTAAATTTAAATTTAGAATAAAAAGCACCCAAATAGTATAGGTAAATATTAAGGCCCCTCTGGCAATGTTGAGCCCGAGAGGTGGGGTTCTGGAGCCTAGGGTTTATAGTTTATAGGGTTTAGTATTTAGGGTTTATTCATCGATACCGGCCGAAAAAAAAACATGCCACCAAGCTCTCTACGACTTTTTTGTAGCTTTGTGGATGGGAATATGAGGCTTTCTGATGCCGACGCTGTGCTCTGGGTGTTGGGCTCTTACTTGCATGCCTATAAAACCCTAAACCCCAAATCGTGGGTGGACCCTCTCTTGAGTTCGAGATGCCAGCTGTGAAGAAACGAAGCTCCCAAAGCTGAACCGCAAAAAATCGAAACCGCCGTTGCTGCCGCTCAACGAGCTTCAGGGCTTAGGGTTTAGGGTTTTATAGGCGTCTAAAACGGTTTAGTGAAGAACGGCTGAACAGCAAGCTCTCCATGCGATTTCTGTTGCATACACGAAGCCATCCAGATCCGATGAAAAACGAATGGCGAGCCCAAGGCCCGCCCCAAAACGAAAGTGACACCGGACACAGTGTAGTTCATGTAGGGGCCTTAATAGTTAGAATAGGAGTTTGGGGGTTCCTTATGATAATTTTAGTGTAATATACCCCCAAACCCCATTCTAATCATTAAGGTCCCTATATTATCCCGAAATGGGCGTCAACCCCCAACTGTAGAACTATCACGGCCATGAGCTTTACTCTTGTCAGTGGCGCTACAAGAGGCTCTGCCTTTGCTATCTGATGTTGGAGGCATTGGTTGCGAGACCTACAGTAAACCCCAAACACTAAACCCTAAACCCACACATGGGATGAATCCTTGCTCTGCCTCCGCAGCATCCAGCACCAGCCGATCCATCTTTGGCACCTTCGAACAATCTGCAGAACAACAAGAAACATTGGCAATTTAGCGTCTGATAAAACTTGGCTGCTTGATGAGGCTTTACCCTAAACCCTAAAGCCCGAAGTCCTAGGCTCTAAACCCCAAAATCAGAGTTTGCAGGACTTGGTGGGTTCAAGGCTTCGGACGTGGAGTTCAAATGACATCAGCTTGCTTTGAGCACGCAGCTCGCTAGAACCCACGTTCTTTAAGGCTGCCGAAATGAGGATATAGGTGTTTGGTTAGGGTTCAGGGCTCACAGTTTACAGGTCGTACAGGGTTTTCGGGCTCGCAACTTTGGCGTATCGAGTAATTATCCCGCAGCCTGAAGCATGGTGGATTCTTCTAGAAACGTTGACCTTAAAACCCCAAGGCTAAAATTTAACCCTCGTCTTTTGTTCAGGGTTCACCGGCCCGTGTGCTTGTGATTCTTTGCATTAGACTTCCAAGCTTCGGGTCCGAAGAATTTCGGGGAATCGCGGGTTGCTTCAAGTCTTCACCCGGCTCGGATCTCTGGTCTCTAATGTCGGGGCCGTAATAATTCGACTAGGGTTTTGGGAGTTTTGGGGGGTTCCTTGTTAGCATTCTGGTATATTAAGCCTACTCTAAGTGTTAAGACCCCTATACTAGGTCATATGGAATTAGTGGGGCCGCCCAAGGCGACTCTAACTAACCAAGCCCTGTAGCCACCGCAAACTGTCGACCGCGACGTCAGCAGAAGGGTCGAACACTGCCCCAATGCAACACCACGCGTTGGGAAACTTGGGGGATGTTTGAGGGCCTATAGAGCTAAACCCTAAACCCTTGACCCTGAAGCTACTAAACCCTAAACCCTAAACCCTAAGCCCCAAACTTTCAACCCTAAACTCTGAAGCCACCTAAACTCTAAACCGTTCATGGCTGACTGTATATCTATACCATACTGTAGCTAAGCTCCGACTGCTGCGGTTTCGGATGTTCGGGTTTAAGTTATTATCGCACCCCAGGTTATAAGGTTTTCAGGTTTAGGATAGTGGGGTTCCTGATATTCGCTGCGTTCCTCTAGGCCTTCGGCTTCAGTGTTTCGGGTGTAGGATTTGGAGCGTCAGCTCAAGACATCGGATTTGTTTAGGATTTAGGGTTGTTGTGCTTGAGTTTCAGGCACCTGGTTTACGCTCGCACACTCGGACTCGCCAAATGAGGTTCCGGACTCGCAGTCAGCTTTCAAGCAGGAAACCGACGACACGCGTGCTCGTGTTAAGTAAACGAGAAACTCCGCCCGTCTGAGTCAATTGCACGTGTCGCCGGTCGGAATCGGGCAGGACAGTCCCTGCCAACCAATAAAACAATCAAACTATCAAGACAGTACTAACAGAAACACGATCGTAGTCGAGACATTGTGAACCCCTACGGTTACAGGACTTACTACAGACAGCCAGTCCTCAAGCTGGCCTAAACTCTGGCTTCAGCACGTAGAACGAGATCCGAAGCTCAGCATCGATACTCATCAGAGCACCGGCATTGTCGAACTCACGGCAGTAGTTGGGAGCGGAGAAAATCGTTACGACTTGCCTTCCCGCGAAGAACTCGTAGCCGTCCTCCACAACCTGATGTGCTCTTGCAATAAGATCCAAGTTGTGCTTTTTCAAGAAGGCCTTCACGACTACCGGACCAAAGGTGAATGAGACACCTCGATCGTTCTCTCCCCACTTCTCCACACCGGGAGATGGATCCGACCACAGAAGATCCGCAAGAAGACCTGTGTCGCCAACTTCGACTGGGCGCTGGATTTGCTCGATCTGGTCGAAGCTAATCCTGGGTGTCAGTTTTGTACTTAGCTGTTCTGATTCTTCTTAGTATTCTTGTGATTTCTATGAGTCGTTACTATTATTGATATGATTGCTAATTTTAATACTAGTATGATGATGATGGTGACGTTGATGATGCTGACCGTTATTACTATTAATACGACCCTTATCAGGGTTATTATTCCTACTATTATTGAAAGTACTATTCTTACTGAGTATGAATGTGACCAATGCTATGACTGTTGCTAATATTTTCCTATTACGATTATACCATTATGGTTACAATGACTGTTAGCATTACTATTATTGCCAAACGACTGTCGTTAACATCATTATCATTACTATTCTAAAAACTAAGCCAACGAGGAACATGCGAAAACAAAAAAAAAAACACATTCCCTAAGCCGTTCCCTAGGGTCAGATCCGGTGACAAGCCACCGTGCATGCACACAATTCGATCATCGATGAGCGCGCAAACAGGCATATACTGAAACGCATCTCCGAAGCTTGTCCATAGCTTGACGCTGTAGCGCCTCTTGCACTCTTCATAAAAGCCATAGATTCGGTTGATGGATGCGCATTCATGATTGCCCCGAAGCATGAATATCTTTTCCGGATACTTTGCCTTAAATGCAAAGAGGAGTGCAATACACTCAATGGAGTTCTTTCCCCTGTCAACATAATCACCAAGGAAGAGGTAGTTTGCATCTTCAGGGGAGCCTCCGAAGGTCAGCAAGCGCAAGAGGTCGAAATATTGGCCGTGCACGTCGCCCGCCACCTCATAGTATATATATATATATATGTATGTATGTACATATATACATATATGTATACATATATACATATACATATATATATATATATCATACAGGATATTACAACGTTTAATAATATCGTAGCATATAGTATGTTATGGTATCTAGTATAGTATAGCAAATAGTTATAGTATAGTCGAGCCTAGTCTAGCATAAAATTTACTAGACTCTTACCTTTCGGCCAGAGGCTCCTGCATAGGGGCAGCCAGATGCAGGAGCATGTCCTGCTCAGCGAATTTCTTACGTGCCAGGTCGATGAGATTGAACAGATCACCCTCATCCATGGGCACTTGCCTGCCGTCTACTGGCGATTCTTTCTCAAGTTGGAGGAGATCTCCAATGATTTTGTCGACGTCGACATCGACGACCCCTCTGCGTCTCTTTGCCTCCCGATCCGGCGGAACCCAACCACCGGTCAGATCCCACTCGTGCCCTGGTGGCATTGCGCGCGCCCTGAGCGAGACGGATCTCTGTCCCGGGAGTTGAGTGAGTGTTCCGCCAATGGCACCGTTCATTCAATAAAGCTCCAAACTAGCAAGACTACATAATTTCAACAAGAGTAGCTGTTTAGTCTACCAAACTCAAGGTTGGAGCAACCTCATCATGTTGCTACATGCGCCTGAAAGCTGACTGAGCCGAAATGGCCAGGGCTTAAGTTTAGGGCTTGGGTTTAGGGGGTACACTCACTGCTCTGCTGTTTGCTGTTGGGGTCCAGTATGCACCCTCAGTGCCAAGACAACAATATCTGGATTCATAAGCTTGATTAGTTCCCGGTTCAGCCACAGCAAAGAGGCATGCACAAACACAGTCCAACCTTGTGGGAACTTTGTCTACAGCGGCAGTGTCGAGCGAAAGCACTCGCTCACAAAATCAAGCTACTTGTAGTCTTGTTGTCAGAAGTTCTTATACTGGTCTGCCTAAGTGTACAGAGAGAAGCCTGTTAAGTGCCAGGAGGTCTACTCACGGCTTTGGGGGAAATCACCCATCCCCAGCTAAACCTAACAAGGTTTCAGGGCTCTGGGTTTAGGGCTTAGGAGGGTTTAAGGTGTAGCGTTTTTTGAGTTTCGGTCTTAGGGTATAGAGTTTAGGGTGTCGGTGAGAGATCTTGGGGCTTCCGGTGTTTGGCGCTCAGGAAGCTGTTCGGGGTTGGATTTCGACTTTCTCGCTCGGCTGGGACATCTGGACGAAGGACGGGATTGTTAATGACCATAATGTAGGGGCCTCAATAATTAGAATAGGGGCATATTATACTATGATCATAAAAAGGAACCCCCAACATTGTATAGGTAATTAATGGGGCCCCTATAGTAGGCGCTTAAGGCTTGTGGGGTCTAGGGCCCTGCTGCACCAAACACCCAGAGCGCCTAAGCACCGGAGGATCCATCTTGGCAAGCTTTCGCGTAAAGGGTATACCCATAATCATGGAAGCCCTGAAACGTGAAAACCTGAGCCTATTTGTTCGTCCGAAACCGAAAAGCAACAACAACTCCTAATCTGAACCTAACACATCCGGGACTGATGAGTAGTATACTACAAGATACTATAGTATACTATATATATATATATATTATATACAATCTACCGTATTAAACTGATGAGTACATCTGATTTGCGATCCCGAAATATACCCCCTGCTGCGTTTGCACACTTCCTCTCGGCTTCCAACCCTTGCTGCATTGAACTCGGCTAGGGACCGCAATCGTTGGCAGGCCGAACCTCACCGTGGTGTAGAGCGTCTGAAACTCGAAGGTAAGAAGTATGGGCCCCTCATATGGACCCTTAGGCCTTTCTAGGGACCCGTAAGGGTACATATAGGGTATATAGTAGGTATATAAGGATCCCAGCCTTAAGGGCCCATACTAGAGGCCCATAGGTTCAACCCTAAAGAAACAGTGCCCCGTAATGCAAACCCTATCCGTACATGCGAAGGCTGTCCATTATGGATCGGAGCTACCTATTCTTATGTGTGCGTTGGCTCACTATTCCGTATCATGGCCCTAAACCCGTTTTGGAACCCAGACCCTGCCAATCAGGGAAGCAGCACTTCCAGACAGGCCCAAACCCTGAACTCTAAACCCTCTCTTGATGGACCGAACTTCAGCGCTCGCATTTCCCACCTCCCTGAAAAGCTGCTCCTCTCCCCTAAATCCTAAAACGAAGAAAGGGAGACATGTCGCTTGCCCCGCCAAAGCCCACTGCAGCTCTGCAAGAGCTGAGCTATGGACAAAGGAGCTCAACCTGGCCAGGGACAGGAAGGGCATCCAATCCGCAAGCTAAACGGCTAGCATGCCAGCATACCATCACAACGGTGTATTGGCACAGCGAAAGGGATCAACGCACGGGGTAAAAAAGAAACAATTAAATATCGTGCCCCTCTGAAGGTCTACCCTGCGACCTTGCTTGCTTCTGGGTTGAGGGGATTCGAGGGGCTGACCTACTCGTCAAACCTATGCTAGTAGTAGCACCGCTCGAGTTTTATAGCCTTCTAGTGATGATGGTGAGACTTGCTACATCAGGATCAAAGGAGCTTCAACGCAGTCAACCTCCCTCCATACAATTCAGGAACAAGTATCAGTTGAAAACAAACCGAAGAATAGGCAATTAAACAAGCACCTACGATATTCAAAACTGTGTATGAGCATGTACGAACATGTATGTATGTATGTATGTATGTATGTATGTATGTATGTCTGTATGTCTGTTATTCTTATATACACGTATAAATTCATACCTCAAATGTGCGTAAAACGTGGTCCCATGCAAGCAATGTTAGAGGAAGTACGAGCAAACTAATGACTCACAGGGCTTGGGCTTTTCTAGATTTCCAGCTCAGGCTCTTCATGTAGGTCTAGCACAGAGAAGTGTTTTTACAAAATGCCGACTCAAAAAACCCTAAACCCTAAACCCTAACCCCCAAAATTAACCCTGAACCCTAAACCCTTGAACCCTAAACCGAACCAGCTCGAGGATCCTAAGAAGTGCCCAAGTGCTCTTGGCCTGGGTCTCCAAGTCCCGCGCATACGTCGCCCTGAGCAGATGCACTCGTGGGGTTTACTTGCGATACCGAGGACAACAGAAGTTCTCTAAACTAGGGTCCTATATTGGGGGCCTAAAAAGGACACCCTAAATTTAGAGAACTACCTACAGGGGGAATCCTGCTTGCTAGATTGGGAAGTCTGGGGCTTGCCTAGTTTTGTCGTCTCCCAAAGGTTTTCGATCATGCGCTGTTGGCTTCTCCGCCGTCCCTCCGATGAATGCGGAGGGCTTTAGTGAGGGGTTTCAGCTGGGCTCCAAGGCAAGTCTGAAGGGGCTCGGGCGCGCTGAGGTGATCGTCATGATCAGGAACCCTATAAGGAAGCCTAGTCTAAATTAGAACCAGGTCCTGTAAGTAGAGTAGCAGTAGTAGTAGTAGTAGTAGTAGTAGTAGTAGTAGTAGTAGTAGTAATAGATTCAAGTTAAGGCCTTGGCAGAAGACCCTGAACAACGCCCGCTCTCTCGACAGTAAGGGGCTTCAGGAGCTGACCCATAGGCTCCATTGTGTAGGATGGAGGGCCAGGAGCACTGAATGTTTCGGGTGGAGGGCTTTGAGGTTGAGGGGTACACTGCAGCTGCGACTGACCCCTCCGTGGCATGGGTGCAGGGCCTTCATCATTTTGGCCCAAAGTAGCTGGGTAGTCTTGTATGTTAGGAAGCTGGTGCAGCTTGTGTTTGTTTGGTCATGTCAAGCCTCAAGGATAACTACGGCTGTACACCTGGAAGCTATACCTCTAGAAAAATGCAGTCTCAGTCCTGAGCTCCTGTTTCAGCACGGACTGAGGTGCCGGCCAGCGCCCATGCAACCTTACCCCTTCAACCCCAAAACACTCTGCCACAAAACTTTAATCCTGAACCTCTTAAAGGTTTAGGGTTTAGGGGTTTTAGGGGTTTTAGGGTTTTGGGTTTAGGGCCGCTCAACCCTGAAACCTTGCATAGCAAAACCCCAAATCCCATCAACGATACCCAGGTCTCCCGACCATCTCCCGTAGCGCTCCCGTGCTAAGGCCGTCCGGATGCCCTGCCTCAGTAGAGTTTTTCGAGTGTTCATTTCACGATTGGGATAGGGTTTGGGGTATGTGTTAAGATGATGAGTGAGGAACTTTAGGGGGAACCTTTTGTCACAAGGGGCTCGACTGCTACCCTTGTTTCGCGATTTTGGCCGATTGGGGTTGATGGCTTTGGGGTCTTGGATTGGTGCTTCTTGCCTCCCACCTAGCTAGGACGAAGCCCGCACTGCAGGGTAAAGTCGAGAGCTCAGTTGCCTTTGCGATTTGGAGGGGCTCTCGAAAAAAGGGGACCCTCATATAGTACCCCAAATAGTAGGA
>CAJNDV010033497.1:8472-22840 GCA_905221635.1 Symbiodinium sp. CCMP2456 | reverse complement strand
GGGTTTAGGATTTAGGGTTAGGTTTAGGGTTTTAGGATTTAGGGTTTAAGGTTTAGGGGAACACCCTGGAGCACAGAAACACCAAGACCACGACCCCAGAAAGCCGCACCACGAACCCCCCGATCTTTCAGGAGGAGCCGATGAAGGAATGCCAAGCCAAGGACCTTGAATGAAAGAGAGGATGAAGGGACTTGTAGCAAGTCGGTTGGGCAGATACCGAAGTCGGATCTGAGAGAAAGAGAACTTAGAACCTTAATGGGTAGTTGTCAAAATTAGGGTCCCTTTTGGGGTACCCTAAATAATAGGTGCCGTATTATAATAAGGACCCAAAAAGGGACCATAATTTTGACAACCACCCTAATGACGTCCCTGAACCTCCAATTGATGTATCAGATCCCCGCCCGGGCGCGAGGCAAGTGGCTGGCTGCTGCAGGTGGCAGCCATGATCCTGAGGGTCTTGGCGGGGCTCTCAGGATGTCGTGCCAATTTTAGGGTTTAGGGTTTAGAGTTCCGGTGGAGTGGGAGGGCAGGGGTCTTGGTGGGGGTTACTTTGGCTCCACGTGATCGCAGGCAAGGATCCAGCACTAGCGCGAAGAATCACCGTTCGCTGGTTCAGGTTTGGGGAGTTTCTGCCACATGGGTAGTTGTCAAAATTAGGGTCCCTTTGGGGTACCCTAAATATTAGGTGCCGTATTATAATAAGGACCCAAAAAGGGACCATAATTTTGACAACCACCCACATGGAGGCTGTCTAGCATCTTGCACCTGCGAGCCAAGGTGGGTACGTATTTAATAAATCAAATTGTGTTGCAGTGTATGGGTATGCTAGTGTATGTATTTATTACGTAAGTCAGTTAGTTATAGTTATAGTAGTTACTGTAATTATCTGACTGCTTGAAGCTCTTTGTTTATACTGTATACTTGTTGGGAGACGGCCCTAAGGGCTTGATTAGATGATTCCAACCCGAAACCGTTACACCCCAAGGAGCCTTAAGAATGTCAACGAATATCAAGCTGGAAGCTATCTCTGTCCGTGATGTTGTAGCTTTTGTTGAAGCCCTACGAACTCAGCCCACAAGCCTATTCCCGAAACCCAACCCAAGCCACCATGTACTAAAGCCACCATAAAGTTGCTTCTCTTCGTAGTACGTAGAGTCATAGAGTAAGTAGCATCTATCTTTTCTGCGTATTGCAATCGTGGGTACCGTCCTTTTCCTCAGCTTCATTCCATTCAGGAAACTGAAAGTAAGTCCTGCTTTAGGGTTCAGCATCTCAGCATCACGAAGGCACCCTTCGTCATCTCTTTCTGCCAAGTGATGTGACCCGGACAGGTTGATATGGAGTTGTGTTGTTGTGCTTTTGTATTTGCTCTCTGTCTCACTCTCTCTCTCTCTCTCCTCTCGCTGGGTGAAGGGATTTTCGGGACTAGGTTTGGCGGTTAGAGTTTGGTGTGTGTGTTTGTGATGTTGGGTGCGAGCATATCCAGTGGACCAAAAGCTGGACAGCATGCTTCTCCCTCTGATACTGGCTGTTAGGAAGGTTGTCGAAGCTGTCAGAATTTGGGGAAATTGCATCGCTTCAGGTTCTGCAGACAGGCTTTTCAGCAGCTGTCCCTGTGGCTGCGTGAATCTGCTGTCCTGACATACCCAGGGGCCCGAATGATTCCTTACGGTCCCGTGATCTATTGGTAGTGACCGTATAGTATGTCTTCGTGTTTCTGAATATATATATATATATATATATATGTATATATATATATATACTTTTGTGTAGTATGCCTATTCGACTCTACTCTAAGTATTGAAGCCCATATGCTGTTCGGCTCTGCTTAAGGTCAATGGAAAAACAGGCCTGTGGTAGTAATTGCTGTGTTACCCAGAGGGTCCATATATACTACCATTATGGAATTGGGTCCCAAAAGACCATTCATATTAGGGTTTTGGGGACCTAATCCCATCATGGTAGTATATATGGACCCTTGGACGTGGTCCCAGTGACTCGTGATAGTCTCGAAGATTTTGGCGCCTGTTCCTGCGCAGGACCTGTCTTTTTTGAACCCTAAACCCTAAACCCTAAACCCTAAATCCTAAACCCTAAACCCTAAACCCTAAACCCTAAGCCCTAAGGCCTAAACCGGAATCACACTTGTTGCGATCACGCGACTACCGAGGCCTTACCGATTTAAAGCAGCAGGGCCTTGGCTTCCCCACGTACTATAGGGGGCCTAAATAATCACCAATACTTTTTTTTGGGGAGGGGCAAGCCGATGCTGCTTCTTTCGGCTTTCCGAACACGCAGGTACCAAGTCTACCGCCTGATTCCGAAGGAGGAGCTGAAGGTCTTGTATGGGCCCAGGTCTCGGAGGTCTCCGCATCTAAACGTGGGCTGCCTCAGTTCGGGCCTTTTTCATCAAGATTGTCCTGCATAGGCAGGGTCTAGAATAAGAGTATGCTTCAAAGCCCGAGAGCGGCTCAAACTGAAACTCTTTTAAGCTGGACCAAACTTCGTACCTGGAAGCCTGGAGCATGAGCCCTGAATACAAAAGCCCCCCCGGCCCAGAGCAACAAAGCCCCACCACCTTGGAGTCCGAACCAACGAATATCCTCAAATCCCAAACCCTAGTACATGTCCGGAAGCCCTAAAAGCGCTAAACCCTAAACATCACAAACCCTAGGCCACAAACTCTAAGCACCCAAGCCCTGAACCCAGAAGCCCGTTTCAGTTTGGCTCTGAAGCCCCTAAAGCCTGAAGCCCTAAAACCCTAAAGCCCTAAAAACTCTAAACCCTAAATCCCTAAAGCCCTAACACCCTTAACCCTAAACCCTAAAACCCTAAACCCTAAACCCTAGAACCCTAAACCCTAAACCCTAAAACCCTAAAACCCTAAACCCCCCCTCTCCCTTTCAGGTTGGCTCTTTGCTTCTTCGGCGGAGAGCCAGGGCCTGAGCCAAGACGGCAGCCTCGGACTCTTAAGGGCTTAGGGGGTTTAGGGGGTTTAGGGTTGTTTAGGTTTTAGGGGGTTTAAGGTTTTTTAGGTTTTAGGGGTTTTAGGGGGTTTAGGGGTTTTAGGGGTTTAGGAGTTTGGGGTTTTAGGGTTTAGGGGTTGTAGGGGTTGTAGGGGTTCTAGGGGTTTTTAGGGGTTTAGTTAGTGGTTTTATGGGTCTGGGGTTGCCCTGGATTCTTGTAGGATTTCAGATGGGGTTGAGCCAAGGTTTTGTGCCTCCATCGCCGCTGTGGAGTGCTTCCGGCGAACCGGTGGGGACAAGCTTCTCCTCTGCTTGCAGGACGGGGCGTTCCTTTCGAGATCTCCTCTTCGGCTGTTCCTGCAGTATCCCCACATTCCTTGTCCTTCAGCCCTGGTACTATAGGGGCTTGAATAATTATTTTTGAGGGTTCCTTATTATAAATCTACTACTATGGGACCCAAAACCCTCTTCTACTTCTTCTTAAGGCCCCTATATTACCTAAACCTAAAAGCCGGACCGAGCCAGGGTTCGAACTCTGTCGACCGTGAAGTGAGTCAGGTTCCGCTGAAGCCTGGAGCTAATATAGGGTTTTTAATAATTACCTATATTACTTTTGGGGGGGTTCCTTTTTATAAGTATAGTATAACGGGCCCCAAAACCCCGTTTGAATTATTAAGGCTCCTCTATTCTACTTCTGCTTGTTCTACTGCGGCTTGTGAGATTTGTCTTAGCTTTTGTCATCTGAGCATCGCCACTACTAGTGTAAGTGTTAATGCGTGCTTTCCGCAGGCTCATTAGTCACCTGAATCGTGCATTGAACCCTGAAGAAAGTTCTCAACTCCCTAGACAAGGTGCCTCAATACTTACCTATATGATTCTTGGGGTTCCGTATCATAATTGTAGTATTCTAATACCCTAAAGCCCTATTCTATTTTGTTAAGGCTCCTAGGGTTCCTTGTTATAGGTATAGTAGAATATACCTTAAACCGCTGCTCTAATTTATTAAGGCTCCTACATTACACCCTAAGCCCCTGGCAGCCCTCAGCTCGAAGCTCTGAGCATGCGAGGACTTGGGGACCAACATCCAAGTGGCAAACCACGCATCCCTGGAAGACGACAAGGCCCCAAATGAAAAAGGGATCGACAAAAAATAGAACGGTTTAGGGTTTAGGGTCTAGGGTTTAGGGTTTAGGGTTTAGGCCCTGGAAGACGACAAGGCCCAAACTAAAGAAAGGGGCCTCAACAATTAGACTAGAGTTTTGGGTCCTAAAAAAGGGATCGACAAAAAAAAAGAATAGGGTTTTGGGGCCCATTATACTAGAATTGTAATAAGGAGCCCCCAGAAGAGTATAGGTAATTTTTTGGACCCCTACATTACGGAAATCCGCTTAGGGTTTAGGGTTGCACAAGATAGTGTGTAGGATGTGCGGTTGATGGTCTTTGGATGTCTTTGAGAGCTGAGGCGTGACAGGTGAGAGAAGCTTTTACCGCATGGACCTTCAACAACATTGCAGGAGCAACAAAATCTCGTCATGGCAACATGGTAACCGTGAGCATTTCGGCGCTCAGCATGATAAGCATGCTTGTTTCGATCCACAAACAGTACTTCATCCAATCATACGCTGGGTCTCTTGTCTGGTTATATGTTCTATGGAACCAACTATTTCTCAAGCGGCAATGAGGGAAGTTGTCTCACTAGATGCCATTGCTTCCTGACTACGAGAAGAACTTCTTGCTTTTTTGACGGCGTTGTTTGAAGGCAATGGGCGTGGACATCTCTTCCTACACTCCGCAGGAGATGGCGGGTGCCTTTTTGAGTTCGGAATACCTTATTCATGCAGGAGGGTTTGGGGTGTAGGGCAGAGTTTTGGGTTCTGAGGGCTCCTTTGCATAGGCATCCCATTATTTCGGTCGCCTATGCTAGTGCCGCTGGTTTGCGGAAGCTCCCAGATTGTCAAATCTCGACTGTCGGAAGAAATGGAAAAATGTACACTGAATATTCTCGTGCCGTACAGACCCTACATACTCACAGTGCAGTGCAAACCCAAAGCCCTAATTGCGCAACTGGGACCTAAAGACTAGTGAAGCCCTGGTTAAACTATTTAGAGGGTACGTGGCCAAAGGGTGGCAGGTGCTCGGAATGTGTCCGTGTGAACTTTCGAAATTCCACGCCTACCAACCTGTTACTTGAGTTCCCGAGCCACCAAAGCATGCATACAGGAGTGGTACCGGCACAAGGCGTGCTGATGTCGTGCAATCTGGACATTTTGCTGTGAGCTTTGAGAGTCTGGGTCTTCGGGATGTTGTTGTGGCTTTTCATGCTGTGAATGTTGGTCCCAACGGCTCCATGTACCCATCTAGTATATACTTAGGCCGTAATGGGGTTCCTATGCAATTAGGTACTCTAAGGCCAAAGTATATAGTATATAGGTACATGGAGAAACCCCAAACCCTATGTAAAGCCCTAAAAACCCTAAACCCTAAAACCCTAAACCCTCAAAACCCTAAACCCTAAAACCCTAAACCCTCAAAACCCTAAACCCTAAAGACCTAAACCCTCAAAACCCAAAAACCCTAAAGACCTAAAGCCCCTGGGGATGGAGGGCAAGGGCCAGGACTTCCCCTTTTCAAGTGTTTAGGGTTTAGGGGTTTAGGGTTTAGGGTTTAGGGTTTAGGGGTTTAGGGTTTAGAGCACTGTGATGGCAGGCGGGCGTGGTGTTGAAAGCCGTGGATCCCGATGTCCTGGTTAAGGCGGCTTTTGATCCGTTCAGGGCTTGGGGGGGCTGGGGGGCTTAGGTTTAGGGTTTAGGGTTCAGGATATGGGGCTTACGGTTTGCGGCTGATGATTTTGGGCTTTTTAAGTTTAGGGTTGCTGCTTCTGTCTGGTCGGACGGTTTAGGTACCACGAGCAACCCTCAATCCTCCATGCTTCATGCCTACGGCCTGACATGCAACACCCGACAATCTGCACTCTAAACAGGCACCCTACGCTAAACTCTAAACCTTAAACCCTAAATCTCCACCGCCACCCGGCATTCAGCCCTTGGCAGGCACTCGCTGGGCTCTACCAAGGATTTCTTGGCAGCTGCCCAAACTGCCCTTCGTGGGCTTGTGGATGTGTTTTTGTTGGTTGTTGCTCTATTGCTGTATACCCCACTTGTCATCGAACGGGCTCATTATGATGAAAGTGATACCGGGTGTTTATGTTTTAGATCCTCAGCCCTACCTTGACCCCAAATAACCCGACTAATATAAAGAAGTCTTGATAAGGAACCCTCCAAAGTTTTTTCGGGTCCAGGTAAACCCTAACCGCTTGGGGGGGTTCAGGCATGTGGGGCTTCAGGGCTTTTTAGGTTCCCAGCTGGACCTGAACTTTGAGCCCAGAGTCCCGCCAGCCAAGCCCGAAGCATCTCCCAAAAACACCGGAAGCACAGCGAAAGGAGGTTTAGTGTCTAGGGTCTAGAGTTTAGGGTCCAGGCTTTAGGGTTTAGGGTCTAGGGTTTTGGGTTTAAATTTAGGGTTTTGGGTTTAGGGTTGAAGCCACAACCGCTCAAGCCTCCAAAGCCTAGGCAACTAACCCGGCCTTGTCCCATGTCCAGCACCGAGGCATGCTCATGTCCCTGAAGTTCAAGTTCGCGGCATTCCCAGATGGGGGTTTCCGAAAACAAGGGGTACCTTATTTTGGGGTCCTTATAATAGGGATCCTATTATCTATCTAGGGTACGATATGGGGGTCTCCAAAAATTAAGGGGTACCTTATTCTGGGGTCCTTATAATAGGGATCCTGCTATTTAGGGTGCTATATTAGGGTCCCCTATTTTCAGAAACCCCCAGATGGATCGACAGGGATCTCAGACCCAATGCCCCCATGCCGCAAGCAGGTTCGAAGCCTGAGCAAGGTTGAGGGCCTGGGAGGAGACTTGCAAGAGTCGCCTCGGAGAAGCAGAGGGTTTAGGGTTTAGGGTTTAGGGTTTAGGGTTTAGGGTTTAGGGTTTAGGGTTTAGAGAGAGAGAGAGAGAAAGAGAGAGAGAGAGAGAGAGAGAGCCTAAGACCTAAGACAGGAAACACAGTGCTTGTCAAAGCCCACGTCCCTAATGAAGCTAAACCCTCAGGCTCCAAGACATTCAGCACCACCGTAGGATCTTAAACTGCTCCCTGAGGCCTGGACAGTGGCCTTGGCCTGTTCCATCGCGTGGGACCGAAGCTTCAGCGTCCTCTTCTTCTGGTGTGAGTTTTTACATTTCAGATATTTTTGGGGTGTCGAGTCTGTCTGTCTGTCGTCTTTCTGGCTGCTGGGCAAGGTGGCTGTGTGTCTGTCTTGTAGTTATTTCCCTAAACCCCTGCTTCCTCAAATCGTTAGCAGGCGACCGACATTGCAAGCCATACTGCAAAGCCAAAAGCCTTTCTGAGTAGGGAATTGGCGGTGGATTTTTTGCCGAGTTACCTGGTATCTCCGAGAAATTCACTACTTTGTGCAGAATCTGGAATCTGCTTTTGCATATCCGTTCCTTCCATATCCTAATGAGAACCACCAATGCTCAGGCCGATCGCCTCCGGAAGCCCGTGGCGATCGTGGCCAGAGCCTTACTGTCACGGAGACGTTTAATATAGGGGCCTAAATAATTACCTATAGTATTGTCGGGCTCCTCATTGTAATTATAGTATCATGGGCCCCGAAACCCTATTCTAATTATTAAGGCCCCTACATTGGGGTGGTTTGGCAGTGGTTTGGGGTTTCGTGCGGGCCCCACCTTCCCTCCTACCGTAGAAACTGCGAAGTTCCAGGCGTCCGCGGGCTCGAGTTCTTGTAGGCTTCCGGGGTTCCTGCCCGACCCTGAACCCCCCAACCCCTGCAGCCCAAAAACTAAACCAGAAGTCAGAAGCCCCAAAAGACAAAGAGCCCTTAAAGCATCCCTAAACCCTAAGCCCTAAAGGAGCCCTTAAAGCATCCCTAGACCCCAAACCCTGAAGCCAAAAACCAGACGACTCCAGCTACAGGTCACCCCAGTGTTGGTGGTGCTCTTGCCCAAGGCGGGAGCCCGTTTGACGATGTTCGTTTCAGTTGAAATGCTGCCTAGCATTTAGGGTTTAGGGGTTTGAAATGCTGACTAGCTCCGGGAGCACTTCAAAACGGTCGGCATTCGCAGCAATATTGAGCTATTCAATGGCATGTTGTCTTTCAAACCCCCGCCGGACAAGAGCCCTTCAGAGTCGCGTCGCCGGCAGGACTATCACAAGTGGATCAATCAGATCATCAACCTGTCTCTCAAGGCGCTAGCTTGTGTGCTGGCATGGCATGACCCGCAGAGAACCCTGTGTCAACTGAACTTACTAGGGTAGGCTCGTGTGGAAGTTGCTGAGGAGTTTGGGACTTATGGTAAGACGTTTCTGAATGCTTGACAATCTTTGCATCCGGCTCGAGGTCAAGTTGCCGCATTGATTCTCAGACAGCCCCGTCATCTACTAGCACCTGCCAGAGCGGTGCCGGTACATGGCGATACGGTGACACATGGACCACGAAGTTAGCATTGAGGATGTCTGCCAGTTTGTCGGTGCACACTACAACCAGTTTCAGGCTGTCAGAAGAGCTCGGACAACATAGAAAACTTTCGAGTTTCTGATCGTTGGTTCGTACCCAGCGCATATGAAGATGGTAGAGCTGGGTTTGCCAAATCCCATGAAATTCGGCGACATTGACATCCTGCACCGAAATAAAGAATTATCTGTGTACATCGCCGGCTTGGAGAGCGGACGGCGCAAAAATAAATCCGTCCGTGCCGATGTCAAGGCTTCCGACAAAGCATTACCAGGCTTGCAATCTACAACCTGTCACTGTCCTCATTGGTTCACCGGCAGCAAAGCGGCATTTGCCGTGCCAACGCAACAGAGCATCGTATCGCCGGTCGAAAACCTTTGGAACATGCAGAGATTAAATTATAAGACAGATTGTGGCCAGGCATGGATCCAAAGGTGCAAGCACCTTCGAAGTGTTGAAGGAGGAGTGTGCCAAGCGCAACTTGGGATGCTGCCGGGTCACAATCGAAAACCTCCTCGACATCCTTCAGGCGAATCGGTCCTTGGTGGTGAGTTTTCACTTCACCGAAGATGTGTGGACGGCTTTGTCCATTTTCTTTCGCAAACACCCCGGAAACGTTTTGACTTCAGAAAATAAACCCTAACCCCCCAGGTACCTACTATATAGGGTACTAGAGCCCCTAGGGCCCTATATAGTAGGTACCTGGAGGGTTAGGGAAAGATAGACTTAGAACGCCGCATCAGACACGACCACTCTCTGCCTATTCAAGCCGAGAGTCATGCTGTGTGCCTGAGTGGTCTTCGCCACCACCGTCGGATCCCCTACGTAGAGCTGAAAAAAATCCTGGGGTACCGGATTTGCAGACGGGGTATTTTCAGGCTTGGGCTGGATGTCGTCGAGGAAAGTTACAGTTTTGGCTTGTTCGATGTGTATTTTCGTACTTATGACTTACTACCAAAGGATATTTATTCGCCATTTTCAAACCGAGAAGGCACGCATCAAACAGATGAAAAATCAGATGACCTTGCTCATCTATTGATTTGGACGGCTGCAGCTAGAGCTGCTAGCTGCTAGCCACTTCCATCCCGTTCCATTCCAGAAGTCCTCGGCCTCTGTCCAACAAGAACGAGGCAATGGCCGATATAAAGGCTTCACACGGGTGGTTGTCAAAATTATGGTCCCTTTTTGGGTCCTATTATAATACGGCACCTATTATTTAGGGTACCCCAAAAGGGACCATAATTTTGACAACTCCCCACACAGAGACTGAGCTTTTGAAAAGGGCGGCCCTCGCACTCAACCAGCGCACAGCAATGTCCAAACGCTCACCTGCTGCATCAGGGTATCAAGAACGGTGTGTTGGGTGAGGATTCGGGTCATAGAAAGGATCATGTTAGGAACTCGCAAACCCTGCAACATGATAGTCCCTTTCTGGCTTCCAGCCAATATCTGTCATTGTGGATGCGAGCACGGATGCCGAAGAAGAAAAGCCAGCAAGGAGACGATGCGTCTGCTGACGACTCCTAAAGCCAAAGTCCTAAACCCCAAGCCCTGCCACCCTAAAATTTGTGCCCCAGATTCCATCTGAACTCTTAAACCCTTGGCCTGCAGCTTTTGCTGCCCTGGAGGCACTGGCAGTGCACTTGGCCTGGAAGCTGCAGGCGCTCACTTGGTTGACGGTTTAGGAACGGATGAGAGGTCGATTTTGTTTCAGGGGATTCGGTGAATATGTAGAGCTCTTTTTAGTTACTTGCGAGTGCATAAACAGAGGTTTATGTATGGAGATACGAGTAAAGCAAGACCATATATCATATCTCGCGCTTTATACTACTGGATGATATTCCTTATCCTCAAGCAGCATTATGAGAAGCATCCCAAAATCTAATTCTGATCGGGGCTGAAGGCAAAAGAGCTACAGGCTTGAGGGCCTCAAGTTCAGGGCTGCAGGGTCGGGGTTTGGGGGATTTCGGATTGAGGTTTACCTAAACCCCCAAGAGTAGGTACAATAATGGCCCAAGACCTACAAGGGGCTATTATTCTGCATACTTTTGGGGTCTAGGTACGGTTCAAGATCACGGTTCATGTGTCAGCCAGCGTGGCAAAAGTCTTGAAAGCCGAAAGGCCCTGCTCAAACAGCGGCCAAAACCCTGCACCCTGAGCCATGAACCCTGAACCCGAAACTACCATGCAGGAGGTTATCAGTGCAGTGCAGAGCGGTCTGCTAGGCCCGCGCCGGTTTCAGAAAGCAGCTGAGGCGGTTTTGGGGCTTACGCTTGAGCCGCTCGAAGTTTTGGGTTTCTACTGCCAACATGTGTGTTGTAGTGTGCGAAACATGATGAACGCAGCCATGTTGGAAGACAATTCTTCTGCAAGAAGGTAGTGCCGGATGGTCGTGCCCGTCGGAATTCCGGGCTGAGGGTTTTTCGGGCTTGGCTCGGCATTCCTACATCAGAGTTTTGCGGAGCTTCAATTTAAGGCCGCCGGGGCCAGAAGCCCCAAAAACACATCCCAAACCCAGTTCTGATATCAGGCTCCAAGCCTGAGCGCAGATTTACTTGAACACAACACCTTCACTTGAGACCGCAGGCCTTGAACACTGGTTTGCCTTACAAAGACTCTTTGCACTTCAACTATCGCATCCTGAACCGTAAACGTGCCATTGGCTTTGGGGCTTAATGTAGGGCCTAAGTAATTACTGGAAACCCTTACAGTGATAATTTCAGCTAACATGCATAAACCTTACAGCCGCTCAAGGACGAAACCGGGGCCCTTGACGGAACCCTGAGAGGAACTCTTACAGAGACCCTCACGAATGCCATGAATTAACGCCTACGAATCTCCAAGCCTCTATCCTAATTCCTTTACCCCGAAACCCTGAGCTCCTAAACCCGAAAAGACTAAACTAGCTAAACCCACGTGTTACGAAGCCATTCAAAGCCTGATTTGGACAACTCCTTTGGACAACTCAAGCATGTCCTGCCGTTCACCAACACATTAATGGCAGCGATAGTTTGAGTTTCGGCGCTTGTTGCAATGGATTGGTTGATCGACGTCAACCAGCAGACCAGCGTGACTCCGACTGCAGTCTGTGTTACATGATTCGGTGCATGGCGCTTTCACGGCAGCGGTTGGACTGCAGAGTGGCTTTCAACGTTAGTGGCGGCTGCTGAAGTTGCACTTCGTTAACGTATGCAGATGGACATGCAGTTTACCATTAGTTTCGGTTTCCTGCAATAGGCTGCTGCAGAGCTCTTTGCGACCTTCGCAATTGATAAGATCCGCGATCTGGAAGAGAGGCGCTGACTTGCCAGGTGCATCAGTTCCTCAACTTGAGCTATTGGTATCTTTGACAGCTGATTGATGCTTGGGCAGGCATGTGCTTCTACATCGGATGAGGCTGGTGTCTTGGCTTCTGTCTTGCACACAATGAAGTCGCTCGACCCCGAAACCAGGTTCTTTGTGAAGCAGAATCTACAGCCGAAGAACAAACACGGACGCAGCCCCAGCTTCCGTCCGCGGGTATCATATTCTCGCGTTGTTGTTTCAACATGGTTTTTTTGAAACCGACATCAGGGGCACGGCGCTGTTCGGCCCTTATTCATGATGATCACGGATAACAGCTTGAACAGCTTGATGAAACATGGTGACATGGTCATTCTCATTACGAAATGCGGGCAGAACACTGAGGTGCCCGGACAGTCTGGCGAAGACGGACGAATGGCAGGTTGTCGGCTCGCTGCGCTTGGGCAGCAGCTCCCGCTCAAACTACGCAGCCCCAATACAGCCGAGCTCCTTCAACCTAGACTTGAAGCTTTTTAAACTTGTCATGCCTCCGACGATGTGGGTAGCAAAGAGCTGACATCGGTGCTTTGACGTAGCTATCGACAAAATGGACCAGGGTAGATGCTAAGGGTTGGAGTGGAGCCGACACGAGTTGATTGTAAGGCTGCTCATGGAGACTTCTCCGCTTCTTCCCGCGGCTCGGATTGGACATGGAACAGATAGCCGCAGGCTTTGGCCGAATGGCCCTTGATTTCGGCAGCTGACAGCTTAGGCTTCTCAATCTGCTTCGGTTCGAGCCTCCTGTCGCCAGACAGCGCAAGCGAAAGCTTTTCGGGAGGTACTCCAGCTGGAAAGGTGCAGTGTGTCAAAGCCAGTCATGTGATGCCATGTTCCTTGCAGAGAGACATTCCATGAAGGCCGAGGGCGCTGAAAGCACAACAGTCAACAAACATCCGAGCGAAGAGGAGCACCCCTCTGAGCACATGAGTCATGCTCAGATGCTTCGTAGCTGGGTTGAACCAGCAGGAAAGCGGAGAAGCCCATTTCAACCTTGGCTTCCGTTGGACGATGGAGGCAGCTGAGGCGGCCACATCAGCCTTGCAAAATGTTGGGCTGGTGTTGCCGCGTTTGTAAAAATCCTGTGCATGGGGTTTGTGAGGAGATCTTGCCTGCCTGCCTATCTGACGCTGCTCAAACACTTGTGGCCATGGTTTTTTGAAGGTCACCCTCGGCGCGTCAAGTGTGGCCCAAGCAAATCGGGTGTTGTCCAGACATAGCAGCCAGCCATGGAGCAGCTGCATCCGAAATTTCAAGCACTGTACGATGCTGGAGACGACAATGCGTGCGCTGTGCTGATCTGTCCTTTCGTTCGGTGTTCTGTTTTCCTCTCTTTATGCTTTATATGGATGGTCGACGCACAAATTTCTTGTGTCAGGTACGGCCCATGCTTGATTGTCATCATGGCTTTGCGACTGGTGGGCAACTTTTGCCGCTTGATATTTTACTGCGTGGTCTTCAATGTGTGCAGTTGTTTCGGCGTCTTGGTGGCCAGCGCATCTTAAGCTTGAGATTGTGGTTGTCCAGGTGATTAAAGATGTAATTAACAGGTAGAGCAAGATTTGGCGACAATGCTCTTCCACGCCCTGTCAATGTTACAACTTGGATGATTCGCCGAGTGAGCCTGGTGACGCTGGCGGCAGCGACGAAGAGTGATGGATAATGGATCATGGGCAAGGCCGCAACAGGCTGCTGAAAAATTGCACTGACTTGCGAGAGCTGCGTTGTCTCTACCGATTGGCAACACTGTTTCCCACTTCCCACATCCTGCCTTTGCAACAAATAGTCTTGAATCCTACAATTGAACCCTTTACAGCCGTGACAGCAGCTACCAAGATCGAAAAAATTAGTCTATGAAACCAGCTACCAAGATCAAAAAAACTAGTCTATGAAACCAGCTACCAAGATCGAACAAACTAGTCTATGAAACCAGCTACCAAGATCGAAAAACTAGCCTATGAAACCAGTTACCAAGATCGAAGAAACTAGTTTATGAAACCAGCTAGCAAGATCGAAAAAACTAGTCTATGAAACCAGCCAACCAGATCGAAAAAGCTTGTCTATCCAGCCAGCTACCAAGATCCAAAAAACTAGGCTATGAAACCTGTTACCAACATCGAAAAACTGATCTATGAAACCAGCTACCAAGATCGAAAAACTGGTCTATGAAACCAGCTACCAAGATCGAAAAAGCTAGTCTATGAAACCAGCTACCAAGATCGAAATCCAGCCACCAAGATCGAACAACCTCGTCTATGAAACCAGCTACCAAGATCGCAAAAACGAGTCTATGCAACCAGCTACCAAGATCGCAAAAACTAGTCTATGAAACCAGCTATCAAGATCGAAAAATCTAGTCTATGAAACCAGCTACCAAGATCGAAAAAGCTTGTCTGTGAAGCCAGCTAGCAAGATCAAAAAAACTAGTCTATGAATCCAACTATCAAGATCGAACAAACTAGTCTGTGAAGCCAGCTATCAAGATCGAAAAAATTAGTCAATGAAACCAGCTAGCAAGATCGAAAAA
>CAJNDV010033496.1:3542-34756 GCA_905221635.1 Symbiodinium sp. CCMP2456 | reverse complement strand
TATGGTGTGTACGTATGTATGTATGTACGTACGTACGTACGTATGTATGCAAGATTATGCAAGTATGTATGTATATGGGTTGAAAACACGAGTCGACTGTGCTCCTAAGCTCACATTAGCTGGCAGCTGGCACGAGCCTGCAAATTTCGGTGTCCCCACAAATCTCGCCTGATCTGGTCGAGCGCGAGTGCTAAAAAATGTAGGTCTGTATGTATATCTGTGTGCGCACTTGCAACTTTAAGCCTCACTGAACCGTGATGTTTGTTCAGTTTGAGGACCAGGATCTCTCGCGGATCTTCCCTGGCTCAGCTCTTGCTTCTCCTTTTCGCTGCATGTGACGGTTTCTGTTAAAAAGAACTAATTACTAAGGTCTTAGATAGGGACCCTATCACTTGGGGCCTACGTCCGGGGTTCTGGATTTTCTGATGCTCCCAGGCAAGGCATGCCGACTTTTACACCGAGCCTGAAAGAAAAGCAAACTCTGCAGCATGATGCCAGGGCACGACTCCTGCTGGTTCTGCAGGAAAGGAAACTGATGACTCAACCCCCTCTTGGACAAGGTCTAGAGTAGGGGTCCCAAGGGGTCTGAATAATTACAGTAGTAACTAATACTATTCTTGTAGGATCGCTACATAGCGATACCCGAAAATCAGAACCCAACAGGCTATTATGTTTATCAAGGCTTCTTACGTTACAGCTCCAAAGACTGTCTGGTGCTTAGTAGGGAATGGGGGAATGGGTTATAGGGACTACTATAAGGGACCTTAAGGGACTATCATAGGGATCCATTCCCCCATTCCCTACTAAGCACCAGACAGAAGAGCAGAGGAGCCAATCCTGGGTGTGTCCACATCGCGAACTGTAGCTTCAGCAGCACTGGCGTTGTCGCAGCTGCTCGCACTGCTGATGATTGCAACCGTACCTCTGCGCCTTGGTATTATACACACGAACAAGAATGATATATCCTTATCGTTTCTGTGTAAGTGTTAGACTGCAATATTCCCCAGAACCTGCTTGCAAGTATTAAGGCCGCTGCAAGTACCCAGAGCCCAATGGTTGTAAGGATTTGGTCCTTCTGGAATGGTAGCTCAGCAGTTGTCAGTTAGGTTTTGATGTAGGCGTGCTATAGTTGCAAGTTTAGATCAGTGAGGTACTCATGAACGGACGCGAAACAATTTTTACGATAGAACAGTTACAAAGATTATTCCTTAGACTTTTGGTTATTTATAGGTATGCTGTGAAACAACCCCCAAAACCCTATTCTAGCCATGAGCGGCCCCGCATTAGCATAAAATCTTGATTTGGCCCTGATGCTGCTGCAGATGTAATGAGCAAAGAAGCCTGTGTAAGATGGGTTTAGGGTCTCGGTTCCTGGCATATGCATAGCCCTTGTGTACAAGTTTCTAGGGTTCAGGGTTTAGGGTAAGCCAGCTGTCCTGGCGTGACGTTTCACGCCAGTTGCAAAGAGGATACTAGGTAGTGGGGTTTAAGAGAGTGTGCTGGGGGAGGAAAGCCAGCAACGGTTTCTGCCAAGGGTCGTGCACGGATAGTACAACAGCCTGCATTCTGGCTCGTCCTTGCGAAATAAGTCGTGCCTGCTATGAGTTGCAAAGATTCTAAAGGGGTACCTGCATTGAGCAGTTTCAAGCCCGAGCCTAGACTAAATGGGGGTTTTCGGCTTGCTCAAGGGACTTGGAACATGTTATGTTGGACGATGATGCACTGCACTATTACTACAATATACTATTAGTTATACCACAGTATACTGTCGCATACTATCATTTACACTATATACACTACTACAGTTCTAACATGACATAAGACAATGTACGCCCCAATGCCAAGGAGATCTTCAATTTTTGCCTTGGTACTGCTCAGCACAGTACCGCTGAATCTTATGCAGCCTGGCAATGAACATGGTTTGTTTCGTTTTAGATCTTAGTTTAGTGTGAACCCCGAACCCAACAACACCTAAACCCCAAGGTGGCATGTACGGCTCCCCAAGAACTCTGCAGGGCTTTGGTTAACTTGGGGAAAGGAGCCTGGAGTTTCTGGATGTAGGTTCCCAGCAGAGGCTCTTGCAGGATGCAAAAGGACTCCGAACTTAGTTAGTGCTCTTCTTGAAACAGTTCTGACTGGCCTCCGACTCGAAGAAATGGCAGCCCTGCAGGTTAGACGAGGAAGGTCTTGGTCTGCGTTTGGTCTGCATTGTCCCACGGCCGCAAGGTTGAAGGTAGGAAGGTCGTAGGATTCAGGAACCCTAGCCCCCACCAACCCCTAAACCCTGAACCCCTAAACCCTAAACCCTGAGGAGGGTTTTGGGTTTTTCGCTCTTTTTCGATGTCGGGATTTGGTCCACTTGTGCTGTGACGTTTGAAACAGATGTTCAACGAGTTGCACTGCGGGTTTCCATACTGCACGGGAAGGCGGAGCCCTTACAGAACCCTTTGGAAAACTTTCGAAGGAGGCCTGTATTGCCGAGGCGCAAAACCCTAAATCTGAAACCCTAAACCCTCTAAGCCCAAAAGGGGCGAACAACAAATAATCCATAAGCCCTACACCCCAAAGTACCCCCAAAGTACCCCAAACAACCCTAAACTACCCTAAACCTTAAACCCTAAACCCTAAACCCTAAACCTTCAACCCAAGCCCTGAACCCCTAAACCCGTCCCAGGCGCTTCCGTTCATCTATTTCTGCTCCCGGAGCCGGGAGCTCACGAGCAGACAGAGGTTCCTGGGCTTTGGAGTACCATACTTTAATTAGGGTTTAGGGTTTTGGAGTACCATACTGTAATACTTTTTTTGGGGGGGCCTGTTCCTTAAAGGAACCATTATGAAATAAAAGTCTATACTCTCACTGGTTACTTCAAAGCCCAGGTTCCTTAAAGGAACCACTATGAAATAAAAGTCTAGGGTTTAGGGTTTAGGATTTAGGGTTTAGGGTTTAGGGTTTAGGGTTTAGGGTTCAGGGTTTAGGGTTCAGGGTTTTGGGTTTAGGGCACTGGCTACTTCAAAGCCCAGGTTCGCATATCTCTGCCGCAGCGAGGACCCGATCCCTCCCAGAGCGCCTTTCGGGGCTCCCCGGAGAGGGGCGGTTGCCGTAAAGTCGGGAATTTAGGGTTTAGGGTTTAGGGGTGCTTGCTTCGGACGTCCGGCCCCAGCCCGTGACTCAAAAAGGGTTTAGGGGTCAGGGCTTAGTGCATTGCAGTTCCTGCTCAAAAAAAGGGTTTAGGGGCCTAGGGTTTAGGGTTTAGGGGTTTAGGGGTTGGCATATGCGTAGTCCGGGTGTACAAAAGGGGTTTAGGGTTTAGCGATGCCTTAGATGAAACTGTTCTTCTGAGTTGCGGCAGTCGCGCAAGCTACAGATGAGAGAGTGATACTTGATCCTGCACGTTGCCATTGCAGCAACCCTTCAGAGCTCGTTCAGCCAAACAGGTCGCAATACAGGGTCAACAGCATTCCCTGCAGCCCTACAGTTGCGCAGTCGGTACTGTATACCACCAAGCCCTTCTACTTGCTAAGCCACCTCATTATAAGTGTGTGCATCTGCAGGACCTCGCGCTGACTCTCAGGGAGAAGGCCTGGCATGACCAAAGCATCCATGTGGGTTTAGGGTTTAGGGTCCATATGGGAGGGTCTTCATTTTGGAGGTGCCGACTTTGGGGGTCCAGCAACAAGAGTCCGACATCTATATGAGCGCACACTCTGTTCAATTATTCCGATGTTCTGACGTCCATAAGTGTCGCCAAAGCGTGTGTGCTTGAAAGGTTTCAATAACTCAGAGAGAAGAAAAGCATTTGCTTAGATGGGCTTCTACGCACTGCGTTTTACCAGGGACAGAAGCAACAAAACATATATGATTCCAATTACCTTATTTGAAGCTGTGCTTAAAAACTGCACGTTGGAATCCTAAACCAGAAGTGTTCGACACAGAAAAGGCCTCAAGAAAGCCAATACTCCAATAACCCAGAAACACAAAACAGCGATTGCATGCCAGGGGTGGTTCAAGAAATTTCCTTCTGAATTCCTTCTGAAGCTCTGAAGCTGGAGTCTTCAGGAGCTTCAGAGCGTCCGTCAGTGAAGCACTGAAGCTCGGGCCCTCGGGAGCTCATCAAAAAAGCAATCACTTAGGGGCTGAGCACGTAACCTTTAGCCTGTTGGGGCTTATTTACTCCTACTATAACTTAAAGGTTAACCTTTTTTGGCTAGGGTACTCAGCCCCAAAGATCAAAACCCTGACGCCAACAGCTACTTCTATCGCGCAGCCTTGCCTGCCCGTGCGCGAATGGTCGGGTCGAAGGCCCTAGAACCTTACACAAAGACAGGCCCTAAACTTCAAACACCAGAGCCCCCAGCCCTGGGACCCAGAAGACGACAGGAGCGCGAGGCAAAGTCGAACATGACCCTTGCCCGCGGCATGCAAAGCTTGGCGGGCCGTCGTTGCTAGGTCAGACATGGGATTGGGCTTTGATCTGGTGTTTAAAGCTTCTCAGCGGGGTTGTAAGGACTTCTGCTAGGTTTCTGACAAGGGTTAACCTTTTTATTATACGATTCTTAGCAAGTTTTTCTAAGAATTACAACGTCGCGGAAGGCCCGTTGCTAAAGGGCCTGGTGCAAGTAGGGATCCCCTTACTCGGGGTGCTTCTAAAGAGGGTTTAGGGTTTAGGGTTTGAGGATCCTACTTCTCATGGTCTACATGTTCTTTATTTTCTGGATGTGGTCCCTATCGGTGTTTTTACATTCACTGCATTGGCTTTCAGAACACCTTCTTGAGAAGCATCAGCACTAAGTCATGCAAGCTCTACAACCCTCTCAAACCCAAAACCCGCACAAACATTATGCCAGCAAGCTCTAAAAAGCTCTCTTCAGAAACCCCAAACCCCTACAGTAAACTGTTGGGCCAGCATAGGTTCAGACATGGTCCTGATCCTCACATCGCGACTCGAGGCGGGCTACGGGGTTTCCAGGGCGATATGTGTTAATCTAAGCCCCTTAACATTGCATGCCTACATCAGTTAATTTCTATAAGGGCCTTAATCTTCGGAGTAGGGTTTTCGGGCATATTACAGTGTAGCATGTTTGGGGAGGCCGATAAGGAACACGTTTGGCATTGGGTCCCCTATATTGTCGAATATGTTGTGGGTTGCTAAGCCAACTGGGCGAGTGGAGCTCGAAGGTTTTTGATGCATTAAGGGGGCTTCAGGGTTTAAGAAGGTTTAGGGTTTAGGCTTGACGGTTTAAGAGTTTGGGTTTAGAGTTTAGGGGTTAAGAGTTTGTGCTGGCAGTCATCAAGTCCGGTTTCAAAAAAGAGTTTGGGTTTAAGGTTAGGGATCTTGGAGAGTTGTTCCAAAGCAAGGCCCCCACGCGCTGAACTCGGCCAGGTCTGGCGATCCACAGCTCTGCAGGATCTATTTTTCAAGCAGGAGCCGGACATGGACAAGAGGAACTAAGGGTTCCCAGAAAACCCAATACCCCTTAATTAAAGGACATACTTTAAATCATAATATTCAGGCCCCGATAAGTTAAGGTATATTCCTTAGTTAGGGGGTATTGGGTTCTCCGGGTTGAGGGTCATGAGTACTGTCTTGTGGGTCAGGCTGGGCAGTAAGGGCAGCAGACGAGTCCCTTGTCAAAAAGGGTCTGGGGTTTAGGGTTTGGCTGGTGGCGGACTGAGCCCAGAAGAAGTTGTGGGGTGTGGCATCCTCCCGGAGTCCCACAGTCTAGGTTTAACCATGTAGTTTGGGGTTTAGGGTTTGGGGTTTGGGGTTTAGGGTTTAGGGTTTGGGGTTTAGGGTTTAGGGTTTGGGGTTTAGGGTTTAGGGTTTACAGTCTTTCCAGCTGGGAAGTCCCTGCCCTCGAGCATCTTGCCGGCATACAATCCAAGCCCGTGCCCAAAAGGGTTTAGGGTTGAGAGTTAAAAAGGAGAACCCAAGAGCTTCGAATTGGGATGCTCTTGCATGTCGCAGTAAGAAGTTAGGTCCCATGGCCTCTATTAGGGCACGCTTAACCCTAAGCCCTAAACCCCTAAAGCCTAAACCCAAAACCTCTGAACCCTAAACCCCTAAACCCTAAAGGACATGGATGGTTGCTCTTTCCTCGACATCTTGCCACCGCACGAACATCAGAAGTTCCTCACGACAGCCCGCCGCGTTCGTGAGCACAAGTCACCTGTCCGAAAGGCAGAGGAATTAGGGTTTAGGGTTTAGGACAGGCTGCCTGTGGCACACCACAAAGGGGCCCGGTTAAGGCTATTCCTTATCGTTGCCATAAGAGCTACAGTAGTTATAACAGAATACACTTCAAAACCCCGATTCCAGCTTGCCCTAAACCAGGGTTAGGGCTTGGGGTGCTTGGGAGTCATGGCTTTTTGGGTGGCTCATTGTTTAGATGGTCCTGGTTTGATGAACGGCTGCTTGAGAAGTCATCGTGCGTGACGGACCTATGTGGGGCCCTTGTGCGAGAGTGAGAGTCGAAACCCTAAACCCGCATAGTTGGGGCAGGCTTTCAGGTGGAGAGCAGGAGGTCGGGTCAAGGCTTCAACATTCATTTCTTAACCCTAAGCCCCAAACTCTAAACCCTAAACCCTAGAAGGTTTCCTTAATGAGTCGCAGCAATCCATGCATGCTTAGGTCCCCTTCACCCTATGCAAAGGTACTGTAACCCTTAAACCCTAAAAGCTTTCAGCCTAAAGGTCCCAAAAAACAAAACCCCAAACCTTACAGCCCGAAGCCCTAAACCCCCGAAAAGCCTTAAGCCTCACGCCGTCTTGGCGTTCAACCAACCTAACAGGGCGGGAGAAAAGGGGTGTCAAAAAAAGCCTTAAGCCTGACTTAGTTGGAATCCGTGCCTGCCTTGTGCGAGTGTCCGAGCCGCCAACCCAAAAACCTAAAGGCCTGCAGGTTTTCCGGGTATTCGCTAGGTGTTGTTCGGGCTACAGGGGCGTCCCTCTTCAGTACAATGCTAGAGCACTGGAGAATAGACGGGGTTGCAACCTCTATAAACCTAACGGTTGGTAGTTGTTCCTGGGCTTCTGTGATGGAGTGTGCAGCCTTCCTTGGTTCTCCCCCTCAACTCAACTAACTAGTCCGGCGTTACTCCCTGCGACCTTGTCCGCTGGGCGGGTGGGTAAAAAGGCCTGCAGCCGGAACCCCAAACCTTAAACCGTGAGGTCAGGTGAGTCGATGCCCCTCACATTGCCACGGGGTTATGCGAAGATCATCTTGGAGTACGCAGGGAACGAGGACACGCCTGCCGTCAGAGCTCGAAGCCGAACCCCTGGTCCGAAACAATAAACCAAAGTGAAAAGGGTGGGTTGAGGGTTTAGTGGGTTCTGCTGCTGATTATTTTTAGAGATGCACTGGATGCTGGCGGGCTGGTACGGGGTTTTGCTGCTGTTCAACTAGCAACGGTTTCAGTTGGCTTGTATTAGCGTTCGCCTGGTGTGGACTCCTTTCATGTTTCTGTACATGGACTTTGTGTTCGTGTTGTGGCTGCTGAGTGTTGCTGACACCTTTTTATGTACGTTGTTGCTTATCTTGTTGCTACTGCCACTGCCATGGTGTATGAGTTCTATGTCGACGCTTGTTTTGTTTATTTGATCTTGCAACTTCTTCTTGCAATATCATTGATTCTGGCAGATTTCATTGTTTTTGTCAAAAAAATGTTTGCTGCCTTGACAGCGCGGAGGCGTGAAGTCTGGGCGTCGTGCGAATCATGTTGAGTCTCTGGTTGTTGGAGTTGTCGGTCTATGTTACACTCTGTTCTTAAACGAGTAGTTGTACTGGCATCTGGCATGGTGAATAAAGACACTACCACACTGATTAAGTTTTAGGGTTTAGGGTTTAGTGCGGTGTACCTGCAGGAAGACCGCTATGTGATGTCGATCTTGCTAGATGAGTCGGCAGACGAGGCTCGTGCCACATCCCGGAACCACAAACACAGCCCTTGCTCAGCGGCCCAGCCAAAGATCCAGGTTCAATTCGCCAGAGGGCTTTGGATTTAGTGGTGTAGACTTTGGGGATAGTCCCTGCGTTGCGCATTTTAGCGGGATCGGTGCGGGAGCATAAAGCCTCTGCTGTGCCGTGTGTGCCAGCCTGGCAGCAGAAATTCTTTTCCCACTGAATCCCGTCTGCATGTCAGACATTCAGTACACATCGATACAATTAAACTCAAACCCAGGATGCATGTCAGCAGAAAGTTGATGCTTCGGTTTGCCTACTAGGAGCGAGTTGTTGTGCCACTACTCAGTTTGCTGCATTCGCAGTTGCAAGGCTTTGGACGGTAGATCAAGCTTACTGGCAGGTGCCAATGCCAGTCCTGTCTTTTTCGCATCCATGCAGGCATTCCGTCACGACCAGTGTGCTCCGCTGCGGATTTCTTCATCGAAAGGCTGCTTCGGCTACAGTCTGTAGGACCCAGATACTCAGGAGCGGGTGAGTATGGTACAGGTTCAAAGTTGCGATGCTAGATTGGTTCTCACACAGACAAGAGCCATGCGAGTATCACACTCGCAACACCGAGCCACGAACCGGCAGCACAATGCCCATGGAACAGCCCCCAGTGAATACGTGACACTTGGTCCCTGGAGGCTACACTCCCTACCTAGATGATGTGCTAAAGTAGACGTTTGTAGGAACGTCTGGAACATGGTAGTCCGGACTTTCCCAGTGAGGCTACGATGTCATGCGCAAGATTGACACCTCCTCTGACGGCGGCAGCTCTAGCAGGAAGAGATACAGTTTGGGCAAGGCGGACAGCCTTCAAAGACAGGTATTGCCGGGTTTGGGATTTATAGTCTCATCTTTATATTGAAACGGTTGGAGGATTTGGGTCGTAGGTTCTACGGAAGGAAGCATAGAAGTAGGCCGTTTGGGGTTGTGGGCATGAGTTCTAAGTCCCCGGGCTCCTCTCGCTGAGCCGAGCCTAATCCGTTTAGCATGTTTTCAGAGCGGTTTGTTGGACCTTTTGCCTCCAACGGTCAAGTCTTCGTGTTTGTATCTTATGCTAGTGTTAGGAAGTATTTGGATACAGTACTGGTGGTTTCTGATGCCCCTTTTGTAAAGGTGTAGTTGCAATGTGGGCCTCAAATCCTTAGTCCTAGCCTAAACGAATCCCTAAAACGTCGAAGCCTCACACCCTCAACCCTGAACCCTAAAAACCAGTCCCAAATTTCTATAACCGAACCTCTAGTTACTCTAGTTTTTTGCGGTGCCGAGCTCTTCAGGGGCTTCTGGGGAGTGGGTTGCGCTGCATGTCGACGGACACTTAGAGTTTCATGGGAAGCACTGTAAGTAGTCTTATACGTACCTTAGTTTGGGCTACAAAGTAGTTAAGTAGTTACTACCGCGCTTGGCCTGCCTAACCCCCGTGTGTACCTGTCCACGTGAACTTGTAAGTACTAAACCCTGAACTTCAAGGGTAGGTAGTATACCTTTCACTTAAAATGTGGCCTGACGTTTTCAATGCTAATGCTTGAGTTTACCGGACCTTCTTCCTGTCGTGGCGAACGTCTCAACCTGGACCTGCGGGAGTGTCGGAAAGGAAAGAGGGCCCTCGAGAAAAAAGGCGGAGATGTAGAGCTTTGAAGCGGAGAAGTCGAAAAGATACCCAACAAAAAGCCCTAAAAGAAGTCCAAAAGATATCCAGCCCACAAATCCAAAAACCCTAGAAAGGTGAAAGCATTGGTGATTTTAGTGAGCTGCAGGTCATCGAGGTCATGGAGGGGACCAGTGAGGCAGATTCCCTTTGCTATTCCTCTTCGCAAATGAGGAGTAGCCCCGGGCTTAGTTCCCACATGATCCCATGTGGTTAAACATGTGAATCCGCGAACGTACTACTGTTTTAAGTTTTTAAGGGTTAGACCCTAGCCCTAAAACCAAGGGGCCATCATCACCTACTATTGTGTAAGCTTTGGGGTTACTAATACAGGATGAGCCTGACCCTCAAAAGAGAAAGGTACGATGCTGGGACATCTGGGGCATCGTACTTTCATTCATTCATTCATTAGTGCTCTCCACCTCAACTGCCCTGGCACGCTATAGTGGTCATCTTATATTATGCTTCTCGCGTTGCAGCGCAGATTTGTTGTGCAGATGATTTGGTTTGTGTTGTTTTCGGGGAAATCTGTGTGGGCCGCGTTGGTTGTATTGTGAACCCCGCGTCCCGTTGCACAAGAGACTCGCTTCGCAATAATTTGCATGCTGCTTGAGGAACCTCTGCAGCTCGCAGGCGCCATTCCCCAAAACCTAGAGTAAGTATCTAGCGATGCAGATGCAGGTCGGGATGTGGCTGTCAATCTGAACGGCTCTTCTGAGATAGAGGTATGGAGAGATCACATCTTGCAGCTGATTCCTTGATCCATAATTTCGGAGACATCCAGGCAACTTTCAATTTTCAATGCGGAAGCACTAGATTTCGGGTTGAGCGAGGGAGAAACTTTAATTCAATGGGAACCCTAAACCCTAAACCCCCTCCGTTCTGATTAAGGAGCCCCTTTCGGGACTCCGCCTAGGGCGCCGCAAACCCTGAACCTTGAACTTAAACCCGGAACCCTAAACCCTAAACGCCAAAAGCCCTAAACCCTACAGGCCCTACAAGCCCTAAGCCCTAAACTCGAAACCGCCTAAACCCTAAAACTGAGGTCTGGAGGAGGTCGAGACCGCGAGCGTCTCAACCTTCACCACGCTGAGAGACCTCGGCTCAGAGGCTGAGGGGCCTCGTAGCTTTACTGCCCTTAGGTTTAAATTTTTCTTATAAACTATCCCAGTCGACTAAGACTTATATATATATATATATGTTCTTATAATATAATGCCAGGGGATATAACAAGAATATTGTGTTGATTCTGGCTCTAGGGGCGGCTAAGGTAGAGCCAAGGGCCGCGACTGCGAGGCAGGGCTTCGGGGTTTCAGGGTTTCTAGAAACTGTTAGGGTTTTGGGGTGCCAATAAGTTTTGCCCGAAACGTTTTGTCCGAGTTTTTTTGGAGCCTGATATTAGATCTTGGGGGCTGGCTGGTGGGGCTGGGGCTGGGGGCTGGCTGGTGGCGGTGGGGCGGGGAGGGGCTGGGCTGGTGCTGCTCTGAGGGTTTGGGCTTGGTTTGGGGTTGGGGCTGTGCTGGGCTGCTGGACTATATAGGCCTGGGGCTGGCGGGGCTTGGGGCTGTGGCTGTGGCTGGTGGGGACCTGAAAATGACGGTTCAAGGTGAACAAAGACATGCAATTTATGTGTCTTTCTTCTTGAGTGTTTAGGGTTCAGGGTTTGGGGTTTTGGGGTTAGGCAGGGGGTCATCACTAGACTAGGGCGCACGGGCGGCGACTGAGGTTGGGGTTGATTCTGACACTCGGAATGCCCACATTTTTTTATGCCGACCCGAAGTACTGGATCCACAGTAGGTTCCCAGGCAAACTCTGATAGTAAACCCTAAGTTCCAGACCCTGAGCTCCAAATTCGATTTTCTGGATCCTTCAGTTCCAAACCGCGGGTTCAAAGACTTCCAAAACCTATGTAGCTAGCTCAATCGTACGATCAAGTGTGCGGCTTGCCAGTTCAACTTGTTCCATCAACTCTGTGGCACATTCCCAAATTCTGTAGCCACCAGCCAGAACCGGAAGCGCGAAGTGCAGATTCTCGGCGAAGAGTAGGGTTTAGGGTTTAGGGTTTAGGGAGAATTAGCAACAATGCATAACCATGCCCACTTGCAGACCTTATTCTGCGTACAGTACAAATATACCCCCAACCTAGATGCGGCACCTATAAAACAAATAGAACCTCGTAACAGGCCCCCATCGACCCGTTTAAAGGAACCCTACTCTAACTATGAAGGCCCCGTAGATTACTGCAGGTGCAGGTCAGCTTATTACGGCCCTAAACCCTAAACCCCGTAGATCACTGCAGGTGCAGGTCAGCTTAGTGAGCTTCGACTCTTTGAACCAAGCCACGCAGA
This sequence comes from Symbiodinium sp. CCMP2456, assembly GCA_905221635.1. NCBI lineage: Eukaryota > Dinophyceae > Suessiales > Symbiodiniaceae > Symbiodinium > Symbiodinium sp. CCMP2456. The sequence goes on along the minus strand of CAJNDV010033496.1, from coordinate 22,814 downwards.
CAGATCTCCAATCTCTGACGCTCGGCCCTGGTTGGCTTAGGCTTTGAGTTGGATTTTGGGATTGGGGTTTTCGGGATTTCGGGTTTTTGGGCATTGTGCGGGCACTAGCAGGGATAGAGGCATCGATTACAGTATTGCCTTTCAGAAGGATGCGTCATGCCAGTTCAACCCGTTTGTCCCCGTACTATGGCTAGTGGTAAACCAATTAGTCGAATCACTTTATAACCTTAAATCCTAAACGCTTGTTCACTAGTCCCTGCGACGGTGTCTCACGGCACTGGGAAATCTTGCTGCAAGCAGTGGGCCGGCTGTCGCCTACTGTCCATGTTTAGAAAACAGTACGATTCGGGCTCCTTGTTATACTACTACCTACTGAAAGAACGAGATGATAAGGATTTCGGGTTGCTGCCTGTGAGAGAGCGAGAGAGCTGTGGGATCAGGGCTTCGGGTTTAGGGCGTCGGGCTTAGGATAAGAGGAAACCGAGGCAATACTGTTCATGATAAAAATCCTGCATTACCTTAAGGACCCTAAACTGTGGGAGATATGGTATATTCTTCATAACGGGTAATGCAGGACTTATATCATCAACCGTAGTATTGTTAGCTATGCTTAGGATATGGAGCACGAAGTATCGTTCTAATGTTTTTGCTATTCTTGTAATAAGGAACCCCGAGGAATACTATTGTAAGTTGTTATAATTGTAATAGGGAGCCCTTCTGCACTAAACCCCAAACCCCAATCCCTAAACTTTACATGAGCCCTAAAATTGTAATCTTTTTGGCACAGTTTCAGCCCCACAGTTGATGATGAGACCCAGAACTCCGAACCGTTTTGACTCTGAGCCCCAGAACCCTAAACGGTTTAGGGTTTAGGGTTGCTGGACAACGAGGCCTCTTGCAAAAAGGGCTTCGGGTTTAGGGCTTGTACCGTGCAACCGATGGTACGAAGGCCACTTGGATTAATGAGTCCATCCCCCGTACGGCCCCTTAGGAGTTGAGATATTCGGGCCCGTTTTCGGGTAGTTCTCCATACTCGGGTCCTTTTTGCGTCCCTAATTTAGACGGCACCCTTATAAAAAGGACGCCAGACTAGAGAACTACCCATTACCCGAAACCCTAAACACTAAAGGGACCCCATTTTAGAAAACTCGCCATATACCTCCAATGATCTGTTGCAGTACCTGCGGCTTACCCGACATATCCGATGTCAACCCAGGGCCACGATAAAGCCCCCAAGCACTAAACCGTAACTAGGGTTTATTAGCAGAAAGGGAAACCCAAAACCCTAAACCCTAAACCCCTAAACCCCTAAACCCCAAACCTCTCGAGGGGTCTTTGTTATTTGCGTGATCCTGAACTCGCTCTGGTTTCACTTCTCAGCGGACCTCGAAGTATTTGCCTCGCCTGGATTGTCCGAGTGTGAGCGCCGAAACCCCAAACCTTAAAAACTCAAAACCCAAATGCTTTACATTGGAGCCCCTGAACCTGTAGGTCAGTTGCCTTGCGGACAGCGGGTTCCTTAGTCTAGAGCCTCTTCCAGGCAGTAGGGAAAAGGCATGCAACAACAATAGCAACCCAATCCCTAGAAACTCTAGATGCTAAACCCTATCACACTTAGACCTGACCTAGACCCTTAAAGACCCTACCTGTTTAAATAGTACTAAGAAATCATAACAAGGAACCTTAAACAACTAGGTTATTTAGGGTTAAGGTAGACCCCTCAGCCACCCCAAACCCTAAACCCTAAACTCCCTACACCCTCCTTGGATTTCCTTGGAGGATCGGGCAGGCCCACAAAGGAGTTCAACAAAAAAAGGACCCTAAACCCTAAACCCGGAACCTGAGGCGAGACGGGCTCTCTTGCGCGCAGTGCGCCAGAGCCAGGCCTCCTAGGCCGAGGTCGGATGCTTTGCCAGCCGCTGGGCGCTCCGAAACCCTCAAATCCTAGAACCCCAAACCCTAAGCCTTAAAACCCCAAACCCTGCACCCTAAACCCTTGAAGCCCTAAACCCTAAGCCCTTAAACCCGAAAACCCCAAACCCTACACCCTAAACCCTTGAAGCCCTAAAACCCTAAACCCTAAACCCTAAAACCCCAAACCCTACACCCTAAACCTTCTCTGCCATGCGAAAGGGAAAAAAACCCTAAAACCCCAAACCCTAAAACCCTAAACTTTAAACCTTAAGCCTTGCTCTCTCGACTGCAGGCGAGTAAAAGCGGTTTGGGTTAACCAGAGAAACCCGAGCCCTGAAGCCTAAAACCTTCAAGGTTTAAGGTTTAGGGTTTAGGCTTTGGGGCTCTTGGGATCTAATGCCAAGGGCACAGGCTCTTGGGGCTTCAGTTGCAGGTTTAGAGGTTGAGGCTTAGGGGGTTTGCGGAAAATGGCTCTTGGGGCTTTTGAGGTATTTAGGATGATGGTCTTCAGAGTTGAAGTACGAGGCCCTCATTGGTTGAAGGAACAGGGCTGAATGGGGGTTTGAGGCTTCAAGCCACGGGGAGCCGGGGCTTGAATGGAAAGGTGTTTCATGTGCTCCCGACAGGTCGAAATGCGTAACATAGGGCCTAAATACTTACTACTATTTTGGAGATTGCTTATTGTCATTATAGTAAAATGGGCTCCGCAACCCTATTCTAATTATCAAGGCCCCTACATTAACCAGCCGTGTTTAGGATGCCTCGCCAATTTCTGTATCACGAAGCATGCAGCTGCTCAAGTCAGAGAGGTCTGTCCAGTAAAGGCCGTATGTGGAAAATGTTCTTCGCTGTGCACTGTCTTTGGCTTGATTTTTCGCAAGCATTTGCCAGTCTTTGCCAGGTCTAGTGAGCAAGTGTTAAGTAGCTTCCGCTGCTTTTCTCCAAACGGTTTATGGCTTAAGAAAACGGGGTGCGCGCCAAAAGCAAAAGGTTGTAGGACCTCCGTGCTTGAAGCAGAAGGCGTGTGTGCAGAGTCTGGGTGTGTGTGTGGGCCCCCAACACAGTGTCCTCGAACCCCGAGCGCCTCTGAAGAGCCAAACTCCCATCGTTCATGACGCCTCATACACATGTCATACACCTTAACTTATGTTCTTTGCTGTAAATCACATAAAGCCCTGTCCCATACTTAAGGGGCCTACAACGAACCTTCTGAACCGCGAGACCTCCTCACACAACGTTTTACAAAGTCCTCTAGAACCCCATAGACAAGTTGATGGATGCCCCCCAACAAGCTAAACCCCTTAATGATAGATGCCCCTTTGGACTCAAGACCCAATTTGATGGGCAGCAGCCTCCGCCGAATCCTCTCGACCAGGGAGTCCTGTGTAGTTAATAATTCTACTAGCACCTTACTTCATACTATATAAGTTGGGGGGTAGTGAGATCTCTGCCTAAATCCGTGCCTGCTTTGAGCGAGTGTGCGAGTCGAACTCACCCTCAACTTAAAGGGTATTGAGCTCTCTGGGCCAGCCCAGGCCTTGCAGAAGAAGAAGAAGAACAAGTTTCGGAGCCGGAGCACCTAAGCTCAGCTTAAGCATTGGGCTTGGGGTTTAGGGTTTAGGGCTTTAGGGCTTTAGGGCTTGGGGCAGCTTGGAGCTCACGGTTAAGAGTTCTGCTCAGAAGGGAGCCCTGAAGCTACTAGAAGGGCTTAGGGTGACGTGCTTAGGTTTAGCGTCAGGTTTGGGGCTGGGGGGTTTGGATTTTCAGGCCCATACTGCTCTGCTATGGGCCACACTGTTGTGTGGTTCCGGCCAGTAGGTTGCCGGGTTGTTGTCCTGTGTTGACCCGGAACACCTCTCCCACTGTGTGGTCCCGGTGAACCAGCGTAACCAGCGTTTAAAGTGTAAGGTTTAGACTTGCAGGGGCGCGGGGACTTACATGGTGTTTGGACAGCGTCTCTTACCGGGCTTTCGAGAGTATTCCGTGGGGTGCCTAGGTTTTGCCCCTGTGAGGTTTCGGTTTTACTATATATTTAGCGTTTAGGGGTTTAGGGTTTCGGGCTTAGGGGAGGGGCTTGAAGGGAAGATGGTGCCCGATGCAGCGAGATGCATCGGAGCAGTCGCGCTGGCTTTGATGGCCCAAATCAGCCCTTCCTTCCCTCTACAAGTGGTTTACAAGGGTTCGATAAGTCTTCTATCAGGCTTCCAGAAGAATTCGTAGTGTTTCGAGCTTTAGGGTGTTCGGATGCAGGGCTTGTTGAATGTTAGGGTTTAGACCGTTTTGGGGGGATTTCGGTTTTCGAGGCTTTGGGTTTCAGGGCTAGGGAGCTCTAGGTGTGATTCATAAAATTTAGGGTTCAGGCCCCCAGGGATTTCATTAGGTTTAGGGCTTTAGGGTTTAGGGTCACGCTTTAGGGCTTCAGGGCTTCGCGGGTCAAAACTGCGTTTCTGGGCAGATCGTGCGCACCTCAAGTTAGCAAGACAGAAGAGCCGACATACTCGTTGCGAGAAACGACCAGACCCGGCCTGACTAAAGTATGGCCAAGCTGAAAGCGCTGATGAGATGTGAGGTTCAGAAATCAAGTGTAAATCGCAAGCAAGTCTAAAGTGTCGGACCCCTATTGTCACCCACTGTCTGTCAGACACCCAGGCAGCCGCCGCAACACCCGCTATCGCACCCCATGATGCCCTTGCTAAACCCCTGACAATGAGCTAAGTACTAGAACCCTAAACCCTAAACTCTACCAAGTGGGAAGAAAACCGTGAAAGTCCCCGTATTCGTACTCGATACATATATCCCGAAACCATATATTGGAATTACGAAGACCTCTGTATGACAGAATCCTTACAGTGCCTTACAGACTCCTCTCAACCCCCTGAAACCCCTAAACTCTTGATAAACTTTACATACCGCCTAAACCCTAAGCGCCTAAACCCTAAATAAACTCTTCATAAACCCTAAACCCTAAAGTCTTCATAAACTTTATAAACCGCCAAAGAGAGCCTTGACGGCCCCGCTCCGGAGGCTTCTCGGGCTCCTGTTTCTCGACGGACAGCTCTGGTGGCGAGGGTGCCCATGGCCGCAAGACTGTCTTATTCGGTTTAGAGTTCAGGGTTATTGGTTTCTGGCCCTAAACCCTAAACCCTAAACCCTAAACTCTAAACCGAATAAGACAAACCCTAAACTTTAGGGTTTCTTAGGCACCCCACAGCTCGAGGTTTGGATGCTACGGCTGATGGCAAAATTTATCAATAAAGTATTGCCATACCCCTTTGATAGGGAGCCTTCATGGAGCCCTAAATGGACATTTACTTCAGCATTTTTTGGGCCACGATCTTCGTGTGACAGAGGAGTGGACCAAACCTAAACCCACGCATGCCTTTCTTCCAGTGGTGGCGCGCATATGGACGATCTGGCTTTGGCGCGGCACCGTCGGGACTGCCCACACCCTGGAAGTAGAAAAATCCTACATCCAAAACCCTACATGCGAGACGGAAAAGGGACGTTCAAAAACAAAAACTAAGCGTGAGAAGGTCCAGACGAGCAGCAGTATCCCTGCGTTCGCTTCACCGCCCAATGTTGGCCACAGACCAGCCGGGGCCCGAGAGGCTGTCTGGCTCAGGGCTTGGGGGGTTAGGGTTCAATTAGGGTTCAGGGCTCAGGGATACGGGTTTAGGAATTTAGGGCTTGGGGGTCTAGGAGCTTCGGGTTTAGGGAGGCACATGCTGTTTTTCTCGGCGTGACACTGAGCTTGATCAGCTTGGTGAACCCTATATCCTGAACCCTGCAAAACCTTGTGCTCAGGACCTGCTTGTGTCTCCACATCCCTGATCTGGCTTTTCAAACACTGGAACTTCAGCTACCTGAGCGCGCAGTGCTGCCCATTTCATGCCGCCTTGGCGGTTGCCCTTGGCACGCTGAAGGCGAAAAAGAAGGAGGGGGAGCATTGCATGGCCCATCCTTGGTTGAGGGTTTAGGGTCCTGCCAGCATACATAAAAGCTCTAATGGAGCTGTGGGTGCTTCGTGCTGGCCCTGTGGGCCACTTGAAAAAAAAGTCCTCAACTACGAAGTAGCTCCGAAGCCGCAGCATGAATTGCAGCCGCTCATGGGGTGTACAACAGTATCCGTCGTCCATGTCTTCTTTCGGCATTCTGCAGTGCTACATAGATGAACACTGGATTTGGCCAATTCGTCGCAACCGGGTTTTTCTGAGCACCCTTACGCGGCGCACGTGTGAAAGAGCTACCTTGATTGACATTTCGTGCATCCAGATGTGTTGCCAACAGGACTGCTGCAATCCGTTGTGGAGCCCCTTCACCGGCTGGCAGTGCGATTTTTGCACGGCCATGAACCACGAGAACTCTGAGCACTGCGACCTCTGTGGCAGTGTGAGGCCGGCAGTGATGAACGCAAGGTTGGTTTAGGGCTTAGGGTTTAGGGAAAAACCAGAACTGGCTGAGAGGACTATGGGAGATCAATCTGCCGACGTGTCCATGACGAGCCTAAAGACTGGATCCATGTCACTGAAACGCTGCTGCAACAAAAGCCGGGGTTTGGAGTGTAGCAACAGGTAGGAACCAGAGTTCCGGAATTGCACGACATGGAGAACGGGCATGTTTCCCGGACTGTGGTCAGTACCTCCTACGCTTAGGGCTACTCCTTTTCCTGTCGATGCCAAGGGCATCCAAGGGCAAGTTGGAGTTGAGTGTTTCGAGCTGTTTCAGGTCAAGGGCTTTGAGATGGGTTTGGTGGGTTTGGGCTTTACTGCAGGATGTGGTGATTCGACTCTTGGCGTGGTCTTCTAGTTCGAAAAGAGAGCGATCATCCATGTCCTTGTTTATGATGCTTGTTGAAGCTCCCCTTAGTTGTCTTTGGAGTTTGGGTGTTCGGCCTTCGTGTAGGACGGAAGCTGGACAAACGCAGCTGCTTAGGCACGAGGATGGTTCTGGATGCTCGCCTTCTCAGTGAGTCTGCCCCTTTGGAGCCCATCCAAATAATACACTTTCCGACATTTTCAAATTAGTTGGCCGAATGCTTCAAGCATTTGTTCATCGCTTGTGGCTGACGCGCCTTTGGGTCTTCGATGCTCCCGCATGGGTGTTGTTTCTGGTAAGTAACAGAGTCCCAACTGCTTCTACGACTGCTGAAGTCGAAGTTGACCTGGTGCATCATTGACCCATTCAAAGGCCGCAGCGTTGATCGACGAACTGGCACGCGCCACTGTCGCGACTTTCATGCGTCGAGAACTCGACGCGTATTAGGCATTACTTCAGCCCCGAATAGTGTGGCTGGAACATATGTCAGCTTGCTCATTGCTGTGTGCCTGGCTTGTTCAGCACCTCAAGGTGAACGTCTGACGATGGCAGCACACCCAAGAAAATGTTTGTTGCTGGTGCAGATCTTCCCTTACTTAGTTCCGGAAAACTGCATGGCACGGAAGCGAATGCCAGGACCGTGTCAGAATACCTGCATGCATAGCCCCGGCTTTCTCGACACAGCGCTCTGTTAGCACCACCAACCCCTGAAACCCCAGCCTCACAACTTTCATTGGACTGTTTCAGGCTTCAAAAACCCCAAACCCCAGCGCCGAAACCCGAAACGGAAAGAATTTCCCTAAACCCTGAACCCTAAACCCTAAACCTAAACCCTAAACCTCACAGACAGGTCCGGTCTCAGGCCGCCACATTGGACGAAGAACTGGACAAGTACTTCGCCCAGGACCCGGCCCTCGAGTGGTGTGGCTCAGCTACCTGTAGAAGCATGGCTCAGCCGTTGGTTCTTTCAGCCCGAGTTGTGGGGGGAGATACCGATGGATGGTGGGCCGTCCCAAGCTTTTTCACCGACCAGCATAGATCATCATGAAGTATAGGGCTTTAACGTACATAAGTAAGTCAGTCTAAACCCCAAACCGCCAAGAGCTCAAGGCCCCAAAAAAAACTCGAAACACCCCAAGATAGAAGCCCAAATGACTACTTACTCTCATGCAATAGTCCCCTAAACCCTAACCACTAAACCCTAAAACCCTAAACCCTAACCACTAAACCCAAAACCCTAAAACCCTAAACCCTAAACCATGTTACAGAGTTGTGCCTGGGCCAGGACAAGCCAAAGGAACCTCCCCCGGAACCCAAAGTTGAGCTCTCCCCAGAGGAGAAGCAGGCGCTGAAAGGGGGAGCTCAGACGTAGATTCAATCATTTCAGGGTTTAGGGTTTCAGGCTTGATTTCAAAGTTTTGAAGGCTTAGATGAGTGATTCGAGTTTCGGTTGTTCGTCGTGTTCGGCCCATGCGATCTTCTTCCAGGTGCACTGTTGGTGCACGTTGACGCAATGGCTTCGTTCACTTTCGGCTGGACATACGTTCCGAAAACGTAGTCAAGGATCGGCGAATCGGTGTGCAGGCTCATGCAAGCCACATGGAATAAGGCAAGATACCATCAGCAAGTGACCGCAGCCCGAGTTTGCGGGAAGGGTCGGACCACTCCGCTTTCTTCTGTGAAATTAGATTCACGGTAGGTTCCTGCCAACACCATCCTTACACGAATCCATGGTTTGAGTTTGTTTGCCTTTGAATCCCTAGATAGGGGTGTGATCCCTGATTGACAACCAACGCAGGCTGCATTTCCCGCTAATCCCTAAACCCTAAACCCCTAAACCCTTACACCCGGCTTCAGGACCGGATGGTGGCTGCAATGCTCCTCCGGAGTGCACGTTCCAAGGCAGGTTGAGGGTTTGGGGTTTAGGGTTTAGGGTTTAGGGTAGGTCTTCCGCTGCGCAAGCTTGGCACGGCTCCGAGAGGGTGTTTTGCAGGAAAGTCTTGCTTCCTGCATGCTTGAGCCAGGGGTTATCGTATAACATCGTATAGTCTCATATCGCAAAGTATCAGCATAGTAAAGTCCACAGTTTAGTAAAGTAATAAATACAGCATCGCAAAGTGTAGTAAGGGGCAGTTAAACTACGTACAGCATAGTAACTGTAGCTTCTGTAGTGGTTCTTTTCGGTGTCTGACGAAGTGTTAGACGGCCGCGCGGCTGACAGACCTCTGAGTCCGCGAGAGAGAGAGAGAGAGAGTGAAATAAAGTGAAGAAGCGTTTAGTAAAGCACAGTGAAGCACAGCGAAGTACTGTGAAGTATAGTGAAGTCTAGTTTAGTACAGTGAAAGCAAGGAAAGTATGTTAAACTGTATTACAACTGCAATGTCTAGCAACGAACACTAACTTGAGTCAAGTACAGTATCGAAGAGTACAATAGAGTTTGTAAAATTTGTTATTTTACCGCATCGTGTATCAAGGTTCCCTTAAAGATACCTGTCCATGCCGCACGCGCGGCACCACAAGTCCGATTGCGAACAGTACCGTCACGCGCCGAAATCGGGTTCATACTTAGCCAAAGCCCCCACTCTGAGACTGTTCGTCCTCAGTGCGCTTCATACTACATCAATTACTGTACAGGATGAATCTGTGTGGACCTCCCGACTGCCCATGTTTGAAAATCGGTAGCAAGCATCGCAGGAAGGCGTGCGCGAGGTGTTGCGTCAGACGAGTGCTGCAGACATTTTCAATGAGTTGCACAAACAAAGCCTAAGATTCGCATCTACTTACCACTGATCGTTCGGGTGTCTTTGCTTTTCTCATCTCGTCGCCGCCTTTGCCTTCAGTCATGGCCGCCAAGTACACCGACGAGCATCCGGCAAGCGTCCCTGAGTTTCACAGCAGTAATCTTATGATGAAACCCAGTAGTGACAGTAGACCCCGAAGCAAATGTTTAAGGGGATTTTCAGGGCCCTAGTACATCAAAGCCTTATTATTCTAAACCCAATAAAACCTTGCGCACATCGAACTTTGCAGCCCTATAACCAAACCCCAAATCCAATCAAAAATCAAGCCTCTAAACTCTAACCTCCAAACCCTACAAAGCTAACCGCACACCCCAAACACTAAAACCCAAATATAGATATAACATGTATGTACATATGTTTGTTTGTGTGTGTGTTTATTCATTTGCTTAAGGTGTTTCTCTAACGCTCGGACCTTAGGTCCCTGAGTGTCAGCAGAAAGTCATTCACGAGCCCGGCACCTCCGCCATCTCCAAGAACATCCCGCTCTCCGAGGTGGGTTGCACAGGGTTTACCTCGTATACACATGACACAACACCAAGCAGGTAGGTTTGTAAGGGCCCAGTAGGGTTGAGAATCTATATAGTGTTTGGGGGTTTAGGGCAACTAGGGGAACCTTGTCTAGGAGTCCACCATACGAATAGCAGTAGTAGTCACGATAAACGGAACAAGGATCCTACACTATTCTTTGAAGCTCCCAGGTGAACCGCCATTGCACGCCTGAGAACTGCTGGGTGGCGCTGAACGGCAAGGTCTATGACTTGCAAACTCCACAAAGCCTGTATCAAGATCCTGACGCCCTAATCCCAAAACCCTAAACCTCTAATCCCAAAAGCCTAAACCCCTAAACCCCTAATCCCCAAACCCTCAAAGGTCTATGATTTGTCGGAGTTTATGGACCGACATCCTGGTGGTCCCACCACCATCCTCGCCTGGGCCGGGAAGGACTGGGTTCGGGAGTACCGTACTTTTAGGATTTAGGGTTTAAGTTTAGGGTTTAGGGTTCAGGTTTCAAAGGGGTTTAGGGTTTAGGGTGTCGAGTCATCGATGTGGCGGGCAGCTTGGAGGACCTTCAGAGAGACCGCGTTCAAAAGGGTTTAGGGTATGCTTTTATACTTTTTGGACTTACCGTTATCCCCCCGGCCCTACCACACATGACCGCACTATACAAAGCTTTTGTGCTATTTCGAGCCTTAGGGTATGAAATAGCGTGTGTGCGTGTATATATATATATATATACATATCCATATATATATATATATATATATATGTATATAGCAGGAAACATAATACGTTATAACATTATGGAGCATAAGAGTGTTGTACTGTATTATATTGTATTACATTGTAATTGTCGACCTTCTCCCTGGTTACGTAAAGAGCCCGGAGGATGCCTCGAAGTTTTTCAATGAAATCCACAAGGGCGTGAAGATCGACGCCTACCTTCGGCCCGAGGCATTCTTGGGTGAGCACGATCATTCTTGGGGCTTTAAGGGTTTAGTGGTTGTAGTAACCCAAATGATCGTGCGTTCTAGCTGCCCTATAGTGGCACATTGCAGGTAATTACTCTAATAGAGTATTCCTAAACCCTAACCCCTAAACCCTAAACCCTAAAACCTAAACCCTAAACCCTAAAACCTAAAACCCTAAACCCTAAACCCTAGTATTCCCGAGGCCTTCTTGGGTGACTTGGGAGTTGACGAGAACCTGATGTCCGACGACTTCTGGCACACCCTGCGCGGGGCCCGGATCGTGGAGATCCGCCAGGAGGTCGACCGCCTGCTCAGCCGATGCACCAAAACACACAAAGCCGACAGCATCCCGAGGCTCCTCCAGGATAAGAATATTGATCCAGAGCTGAAGAAGAAGCTCCAGCGCCTGAAGACGCAAGAGCGGGCCGCCTTGGATGCCGAGGATTTTGCGAAGGCGGCTGAGGTGAAGCGGGCCATGGAGGAGCTCCTTTCGCACGAGGACCACGCGCACAAGCACGATGTACCCATGGCTTGGACGAGCAGTGACATCCCCTTGTCGGAGGTGGCCCGGCACAACAAGCCGCACGACTGCTGGATCGCCATTTCTGGCGAGGTCTACGACCTGACGGACTTCTTGCAGCACCACCAGGAGCAGCGCAACTCCATCCTGGCCTGGGCCGGCCGGGATGCGACGCCCATGTTCGACAAGATCCCAGGTCGGTTCCCCAGCAAGCAGTGGATGGAGTACTACATGCGCCCGGAGTTCAAGACCGGTAAGGTCGGCCCAGAGAAGCCGGTGGACTCCATCATCCTGGAGCTGCAGGAGTTGCACGATGAGCTGCGGCGCCTCGAAGGCCCCTCCAAGGAGGAAATCGAGGCAGTGAAGACGGCCGTCAAGGTGCCGGGCAAGACGGATGCTCCGACGCTCTCGGAGGAGAGCCGCTTCCCGAAGCTGGCGGAGATCTCCGCCAGCAAGGACCTGCCTTTCTTCTCCCGTGCAGAGGTGGCCAAGCACAACACCGCAGAGGAGCCGTATATGATCATCCACAACCGTGTCTACAACCTCAAGCCTCTGCTGGGCAGCCACCCCGGTGGCGACGACATCCTGATGTCCAAGGCAGGCACAGATTGCACCAAGGATTTCGAAGTCTTCGAGCATTCTGAGAAGGCTCGGGTGCAGCGAGACCGCGACATGCTGGTGGGCCAGCTGGTGCCGGCAGAGAACACGGACTGGTCGGAGACGGCTGCAGTGCAGCAGGTGGTCGGCGAGGAGACGTCTGAGATTGGCCGCTACATGAAGTACAAGATCACAGACGTGGCGATTGCTGCCCTGGCCTGGTACCTTTTCAAGACCTTCCAGAACCGCAAGCCCCTGTCGCAATTCACCTACAGCCGGGCGCTGAGGCATCTGCACCTCATCATGGCCGTTGGCATCTTCGGGGCTGTGGGCACCGCCCAGGCTGCATCCTACTCGGAAGGCCAAGCCAAGAAGCAGATGCTCTGGTGGCACAAGCAGACGGGCATTGTGATGCTGGTGGCACTGGTCTTCCGTGTGATCTTCCGGCTGCAAAGCGGCATCCCACCACGCTTCCCGGGCAACAAAATCGTGCAGATGATCGAGACGCAAAGCCTTCGGGCTTTCTACGCCTTCGCCCTGCTCCTGCCCGTATCCGGCATCGCCAACGAGTACTTCCTGAAGTGGGCTCCCGGCTCTGACAAGACCGGCAATGCGGAGGACGATCGCAGGAACGACCGCCTGGCCAAGCAGTCCATCGACGCTCACAAGGTTCTGGGCAAGGTGTTGCAGTACGCCTGGCTGCCTTTCCACCTGGGCTACACCACCCTCTACCACTACAGCCAGGGCCGCGGCGTCGTCCGCAAGGTCTCCCCCTTCATCTAAGCACCCTTCATGCCTACTTGGAAGGAGAGCGACGACATGACTGCCAAGAATTGCTTCTGATAACAAGACCTTGCAGCCTTGCAGGTCTCATCTTTTTTACCCTTTCGGCTTCTAAATAAAGACTGTCACATGTGCAGGCGAAGCCATGATGTCGTGGGTGCATGAGCGAATCAGGTGTCCGCTTGCCACCTGACGGCGCCAACCCAAGTTTTGAGTGCTCTAGTTCGAAGGCTTGTCCACCATGCGTTCGTGACGTGACGGAATCTGGCCTGCCTTCGAGAGTACACTTTCGTTCAGCGTGTCAGCATCGCAAATCCACAGCTGAGCTTGGGTGTGTTATTTGGTTTGGTGTGTGGGGGGGCTCTTGTCAACTCTACGTTGCAGTGGTAGTGCTTGAATCATTCATGTGCTGCTTCTCAGAGCATGCCATGCCAGATTTATATGCAGTGATCAGACTTGCCCCTAGACCCTATCCACAGCCTCCCTTGTTATTACAGTTCCTTTTTGCTTTATCCGTTTCTTTCGTTAGGATCCTGAAAAATTAGACTTGGCTATCCAAAACAAGGATCCACAAAAACCCTAAACCCCCAACCCTAACCCCTAAACCCTAAAAGCCCTAAACCCCTAAACCCCTAAACCCCCAACCCTAAACCCTAAACCCTAAAAGCCCTAAAATCCCTAAAGCTTAACAGCTTAACCCTAAACCCCTAAACCCTCTAAATATTTTGGCTTTGTTCAGGCCGATCCTGGGGGGTCGATGTGAGCATTTCTTCTTGGCAATAACATCAAATCTGCCTTTGCTTTCGGCTTTTGGGTTTAGGGGTTTAGGGGTTTAGGGGCTTAGGGCTTAGGGTTTGGGCTTTTGGGTTTAAGGGTTTAGGGGTTCACCAGTTTTGGGTTTGAGGTCTATAGGATTTAGGGTTCAGGGGTTTAGGGTTCTGCTAAGGCTTTACAGCATTGAATACGCGGAAAAAGAGACAAGGGTGGTCACAGCTACAAGGCGATAACAGATGAATGTCGCCTGACACCCACAAACACACACGCGCACGCACACTCCGTAGTGATCGTGTTAGTGATGCTTAATGCAGGCTCATGCAGTAAATGTTGTTGTCCTGTTTAAGTTTTAGGAACGACGTGCACACCCACAGATGCATATGATCGGGTGATACCGAAGCAGGTCGAAAAAAGGCCAGCCGAGCATCGCGCACCGCATTGCAGGTTACTATCAGAATACTTTGACAGCACTACATATGGCTAATGCAAGGTTAGTAGAAAGTTACATACTTTGTGGTTAGATCAGCATAGAGCAGCAGGGATGAGTATGAGGGACTATGGTGCAAAAATGGACCCCGCGGTCTAAAGTTGCAGACATGTTGTAGTTTCTTCCAATGGAATGCATCAGTACGTTGCTACACGGTAAAAGAGCACGTTGATGGTTTTCTTCTTAGCCTGTGTCAAAATGCCAGAGGCATGAACGAAGCGGTTTAAGTAGATTGACAAAACAGGACAATCAAATAAATAACGGTGATCTTAACGCACATGACATATGTATATATATATATACAAACACACTATAAGTATATGAATATGAACATGATATGTATATATATATATGTACCTATCTGTATGTATTTATGTATCTATATTGGTAAATACACACAAACACAAACACAAACACACACACACACAGACACATTTGTACATTTCCCTGTTTATTTGCACGTCTTGTTCGTATATACAGACTAACTAGACCCCACTGGAATCTAGACTCTCTGGCAGGCTGAACAGGCCGAAGCCAGTGGAATGACTGCCCCACTGGCGCGTTTGCGGGGTAGAATTTCACTTGATGATATATTGCACTAGGCAGGCAACATGCTGCATATTATGGTTCTGGCAGGTTTAGAAGGGTCTATGAATGAAAGGAGCTACATATGGGTCTTCTAAGGACAGGTGCACTAGAGTTGAGGGCGTTCGGGCCTTCAGGGCTCTTCACGATGTTGGGCTCGGAGAAGCTTTGGGGTTTTCTGTTCGGTTGTATTACAACCGGCTATATGATATTATGCTATATGATGTTATCCGAAATGATACTACATTTTTTGTTGGCATGTTATTCATCATGGAGTCTGACCGAGTGAGACAGTTTGGGGGGCGGTGGTAACTTAGTATGAGCAATGTTTTTGAGAAACCAGCATGAGTAGCGGACTGATTGAAACGAATTGCAGATCAGATAATCGGACACGCAGGATGCTCATGCGGAAGTGCAACAATAGGTTTGCGGCATCGTGTCGCACAAACGGTGACAAATGTCACCAGCAGCCGGCGCTACTTAGCAGCAGACGCTCGCATGCTTTGCATAGCCGGCAAGGCAAGCGCTCTCTCGGGTTGCTTTGTTCCGCGACAGGCGTACCTCGAAGAGGAAGCGCAGCTGAACAAAAGTGTCAACAAGCGCTTGTTGGCCGGGGAGGTCTCTCAAGCGCGAAGCTTCAACAGGCGCCAGATCCGCCCTAAAACCTCCCAAAGTAGTCTAGTTGTGACACCATGACACTGAGGCAGCAACGTCATGGAACAAGGTCCATCACCGGTAGCCTCAATAATTACCAACACTATTTCAGGGGTTTCTTCTTTATAAATATAGTATCCCCAAAACCATATTCTAATTACTAAGGCCCCTACATTAATGGCTGGATGTTGCTTGCAAACAGAGCATCGGGGCAGTGTCACTGCTTTAGCAGTAATCACAAGCCTACAAACACATCCTATCCGCTCTGCAAACTGAAACCTAGCACAAGCCGTTGAGCAACCTGGCCTCTTCATGTGCAGCAGCTTTGCCTCATGGAGGTAGGGGTCGTAGGATTGGAAAATGGTGAGTCATCCAGGGCTTGCGTCCATTCCTTCAAGGGTTCCTTTATCGGAAGTGCGGTTTTATATCACCCTTAAACCTAAACTCTAAACCCTAAACCCTAAAATCCCAAACTCCTACCTAAAACCCTAAACCCTAAATCCTACAACCCTAAACCCAAACTCTAGAACTGCGCAGGCGGACCGGCATTGAACCCCTGCCTGCAAAAGAGCCGCCAGATGCTCAGTCACGAGGCGAAGATCCCCAAAAGGCTGTATTTTAGGGGCCTAAATTACCAATACTATCTTGGGGGTTCCTTATTATAATGATAGTATAATGGGCCCCAAAAGGCTATTCCAATTATTGAGGCCCTTACATGAATTAAGCAATGCGTAACCCCCTCCCCAAATCCTTCCCACGAAAGCCCGAAACCCCACGAAAACCCGAATCCCTCCCCACGAAAATCCGAAATCCTCCCGACGAAAGCCCAGATCCCTCCCCACCAAAACGAATCCCCACGAAAGCCCCAATCCCTCCCCACGAAAGCCTGAAATCCTCCCAACGAAAGCCCAGATCCCTCCCCGCGAAAGCCCAAACGACAGGCCTTCCGTGTTCACACAAACATCGAAATCGAAAACAGTTTGCATGGCTGGTGCTGGCGGATTAAGCTTCATAATTCCAATTGACGTAGCTTCTGATAGAAAATGCTGTGCTGACGCACAAGGGCGCAGCCCCTAAAAGTTTAGGGTGCTGTCTCCTCGTCGCCCGAGGGACGCAGCACCATTGTCCGTGGAGGAACGCGAGGTGGGAAGAATGGCAGACGCATGTCCATCCCTTGCACAGTCTTGTGACCGCATGTGATGGCTCTTGAAGCCGTAAGGGCTTGATGCAGGCAGCCAGACGGTGAGTTGTTCACAAAGGTTTGCATGTAGAGCAATAGAGGTTTATAGGACTATTCAGGGTGTAGGAGATACGGCTTTCTGCAGAAGCAGAGCCATGAGATGAGACCTGGTGTCAGGCGAAGGCACTCGAGCAGGAGTACGTGAGAAGTGCGCTCGCTCCCAAGACAAGCACGGAGCATCAGGGAGAGGCTGATACTAACAGCTTAATATAGACATCGGAGTTATTAACAGTATCAGTATCCACTTATGCTGATGCTCCCCTTTATGTACACTCTAACATTGAGCCTATTCTCACTAAGGCCTTCTCTATAAGGTAACAGCCAACTTCCTAAGTCCGGTAGTCCTTCAGGTCGTGCAAGTGATTCAGCTCTTGAGCTTCGACTACGAACAAATCCAAATCTGTGCTCCGAGTCGCATTTTGCTGACGAGGCCCTATAAACCCTAGAAGCCCCAAGCCGTCGGTTCGTCCTAGCCAGGCGGCAGGCGAAAAATAACTTTAAACTGGCCGTTTAAATACTTCAGCGGACCTCTATATAGCATAAGGGCCTCAAGAACTACCTATATTATTTTGGGGGATCCTCATTATCATTATAGTATAATGGGCCCCAAAACCCTATTAAAATTATTCAGACCCCTAAACCCTAAACCCCTTACAGTATAGCCCTTATAGAACCCTTAAAGGAGCCCCAAAACCCTATTCTAATTATGAAGGCCCCTAAACCCTAAACCCCTTATAGTGTAGCCCTTATAGGAACCCCTAAAGGAACCCCAAAACCCTATTCTAATTATGAAGGCCCCTAAACCCGAACCCCCCTATAGTAACCCCTAAAGGAACCCCGAAAAACCCTATACTTGAAACCCTTAAAGGAACCCCAAGAAACCCTATCAGCCCTTCTAGAACCCTTAAAAGAACCCCCAAAAGACCTTGTTCTAGTTATTAAGGTTATGCGGAATGGCTGAGAGTCGTCTCGGGCCTTCTCCTGCCATGGTTAGGGTTTAGGGTAAAAAAGGGTTTAGGGTTTAGGCTTTGGGCTTCAGCCGTCGCTACACCCCAAAGCTCTGCTGGAACAGTGAGGAGTACAGACAGAACGCACGGAGTTCAATTCGAGTTCTTTTGCTGTAAGTTTTCCGTTAGACTGCCATGAGATTTTTTGGGGGAGCAAGTTGCGAATGGAAACAATCCTTTGTCACGCGTTCGCGAATTCCAAAGACTTGCGTGCCAATGTGCGCAAACTTGTGAGAAGGCACCTAAGTTGTGATCTCATTGTTTCGCACGTTTCCTGGTGGTGGACGCAGCTTCTTAAGTCTTGTTGGGGCACTTCCGTGGCTTCCGCTTTGCAGCGTTTTTCGCATTCCGGTTTGGGCAGCGCATGTTCCACTTGCATGCCAAGCATAGGTATATTGTCGCAATATACCTATTTCACGCTTTGGAGTTTCTGCTTGGGTAGTCGCCACTGTAAGCCCTGAACCCCAAGACTCCTATCATATGGGGACGTCTTAAAGCCTCTACATGCCTGGACACGGTCTGGCCATTAGGCATCAGATGCGTGAGCAGCCACTTCCGCTTCTCCCAAAAGAGACCCTGGCTCCAGCTCGCAAGAAGCAGCGCTCGGGCCTCAGTGACGATCGCACAGCGAAAGTTTGCAGCCGACTCCTAAGGCCTTGGGAACTGAAAACCGTCGTTTTTAGGATCGTGAGGCATGACATGTAAGCCTTGTATCTCCCGATATAAACTCCTGTCAGTGGTAGCCTCTCTAGGCAGCGTTTAGGGTAAACCCCCAAAACTCGTAACCCTGCACGTGGCAGAAGATCCCAGGTGTGGGCACCCAGGGCAAGCTGTTGGACCTGGTGCCTCCCCTGAAGAGTCGATACGCGGTTCTGTTACGGAGCTTATAGGGCTGTTTGAAGAGCAAACATGGGCAAAGTCTCCTGTGATAGGGGGTTAATATAGGGGCCTGAATAGTTTGCACTAGTATGTATCGCATTGCAGGCATGGAGCAGTTATAGCAGAGCATTGACATCATTTTATGTTACTTTGTCACAAAATTTCTATGCAGCTGGCACTCCTTTAGCCTTGATGGGGGCTTGACTTCCCTTCCAAATATACTGCGTGACGGGTGGTTGAGTTTTGGTTGAGTATGACTTTAGTACAGTCCCTAAACGATACCAGTAGGGTTTGTGCCAGAGTCACAAAATCACGGTACCGTTAGAAGAGCTTCGTGTCCGAGCGTGAGAGCCTGTGAGGCCGCCATGGAACAAGAAGCAGCAAGGCAGGCCGAGGAAGATGCGGTCCCCACCTCAGAGCGGAGCTGTTTCTTTGGGCAGGCAAGCCCCCAGGCCCTACGCTGAGGCTAGACATGGTAACGAGAACCTAGTTACTTGGAGGATCATTCGACTTCGTAAAGTTATAAGTCCCCTACTATGGAGGAACGCTATGTTGAAGCCGGAAGCATGAACATTTTCTGGACCCAAAATCGCGCACTCGAAACCACCAGCCTTGCACGCGTCCCGATACGTACTTGGTGGAACCCGGTGGGTCCGAGCTCTTCTCTACGGTGGGACCCAAATCGGGCTCGGTGGGACCCGGTGGGTCCCAGCTCTTCTCTACGTGGGACCCAAATCGGGTTCGGTG
>CAJNDV010033494.1:20509-34117 GCA_905221635.1 Symbiodinium sp. CCMP2456 | reverse complement strand
GCGGGGGTCCTTATTATAGTTATAGTATAATATGCATACCCCAAAGCCTTATTTTAATTATTAGGGCTCCTACATTAAACCCTAACCTGAACCCTTTGAGGACAGCGAGGGTCATTCGCCTCGATCCAGCACTGAGATACGAAAGGGGCAGCCCCTAAGGCTCACACTAGCCCAAAAGCCTTTCATAGGATGGTCTTTGAGCCCGAAAGCCTTAAATATATATATATATATATATATGACTCCTGAGCGCCTTACAGACTGGGTTGCAACGTCATGGTACAGGGTTTAGGGACCACGGAGGGTCCCAGAATTTATGCTGGAGGTTTCCTTGTCAAGCTACACCTTTCTAAACGTGTTTATGCCACTTCTATGAAGCCTGTCCACCCATAATCATCTAGACAGGGCTTTAGGGTTTTCGGGTTTAGGGTTTAGGGTTGATGGGTTTAGGGTTTAGGGGGCTACATTCTAGACGCCATGCTCTGTGAACTTTGCAGACCAGAATGCTTGCCCCCCCCTTAGAATGCCCAAAGCCCAAAACCCAACCCCAATCCCTATACCCAGTACACCCTAAACTCTAAACCCGAAACCCTAAACTATAAACACTCTAAACCCGAAACTATAAACAAAAAGCCCTAAACTCTAAACCTTACGCCTTAAGAACCCAATACCAGAAACCCTATGAACCCTCGTCCGAATCCTCGGGAGACTGAGGCCCATCAATCTGGAGCAATCCGACGGAAGCGACACTGGGCATACACTACTTGTAGGGGTTTAGGGGTTCGGGTTTAGGGCTTAGGGGGGCCATTCTTTTAACTATTGTTTGGGTGTTTAGGTAGGGGTTGAGGGCTCCCAGAGAACCCAATACCCCTTAATTAAGGACTATACTTTAAATCAGACTATTAAGGCCCCGATAATTTAAGGTATATTCCTTTTTTAAGGGGTATTGGGTTCTTTGGGAACAAGGGTTGATGATATAAATCCTGCATGACCCATAATAATAAGGAATCTACGATACTTCCCATAGTTTCGGGTCGTTAAGGTAGTGCCCTAAACCCTAAACCCTAAGCCCTAACCATAATTCCCTTAGTTTAGGGTCCTTAAGGTAATGCAGGATTTGTATCATCAGCAGTAGGGTTTAGGGTTATTTAGGGTGTGTATGGGCTTTAGAGCTTTCGCTTCCCTTCGGGGGTCCCTGTCGTAGGCGACTTTGCATCTTGTTTGTTGCCTTTCTCTGGTCCCTAAAGCTTTAAGCCCTAAACCCTAAACCTTTAAACCCTAAGCCCTTATCCCCAAAACCGTTAAACCCTACACCCTGAAACCCTAAACCCGTCGGGTTTGGAGTTTTCGGTGATTTGGGGCATTGGGAATTCCAGGTTTCAAACCTTAAGGTTTAGGGGTTTAGGGGATTAGGGTTTAGTAGGGTTTAGTAGGGTTTAGGGGTTAGTTGAGGGGTTTAGGGTTTAGTCCAGGACATTTTCAGGTGGGTAGTTAGTTACCGTTATAGGAGCCTTATAGAAGGTCTACATACCTTATAGAAGCCTTATGGAAGCGTTATATACCCTAAACTCCCCACCTGTAGTTTCCTTTGATTTAGAGGTTTAGGGGTTGAGGGGTTTAGGGCTTATCTATTAAACCCTAAGCCGGTAAACCCTAAACCCCTAACTCCTAAACCCTAAACCTTAAACCCTAAACCCTAAGCCCCCTCTAAACCCCTAAACCCTAAACCTTAAAGCCTAAACCCTAAACCCCATCTAGACTCCTAAACCCTAAACCCCTAACTCCTAGACCCTAAACCCTGAACCCCTAACCCCTAAACCCCTAACCCCTAACACTCCTAAACCCTAAGCCCCTAACTCCTAAACCCTAAGCCGTCGTCTCTTAGGTGCCGAGCTGAAGCCCATTTCGCCCGAGCTGCTCTCGGCAGCCGCTGCGGCGAAGATCGAACTCCAGAGCGCTCCTCGGCGCTCAAGGCAAAGGCAGAAGCCCAGAGAACCCAATACCCCTTAAAGAAGGATTATACCGTAAATTACAGGGCCCTGAAACCCTAAACCCTAAACCCTTTCTTAAATTATAGGGCCCTTAATAGTATGATGTAAGGTATATTCCTTATTCAAGGGGCATTGGGTTCTCTGGGTACCTCAACACCCCAAAACAGAGTTAAAAGAATGGCGCAGCGCCTGCAAAAGTCCACTGTTCTCCATGTTTTTGGGTTTAGGGTTTAGCGTTTAGGGTTTAGGGGTTTAGGGTTTAGGGTTCGGGGTTTAGGGTTTAGGGTTTTAGGGTTTAGGGTTTAGGGTTTGGGGTTTGGGGTCCAGGTAAAGACTAAAACCTAACAGCCGGAGAGTTGGAACATCGGCACCCTACCTGGACCCTCCATCTACCCTCCAGAAGACCCTGAATACCCATTTTTGGGACGATATAACTCCTATTTCAGGGTACAAGCAAGGTCTTGGTATACTACTTTCAAGGTAACAGTACAGGGCCTCGTGGTATTACCCTAAGGGTCCATGTACCCAAATAGTATATACTTTGTCCTTAAACTAGTCCCTATATAGGTACTTTGGGGCCAATGTATCCCTATGAGTACATGGACCCTTAGGGTTAGTCATCCTGACTCCATGTTCCAACTTTTCTTGCGGTGGTAACGAAGACCCGCTACGGGGGGTTTAGGGTTTAGGGTCGAGGGTTTAGGGTTGTGGGGGTTTTGTGGGATGTTTCGGTTTCGGATTTGGAGATTTCGCGTTTAGAGTCTGTTTCAGGTCCTGGGGGCCTTGTAATTTGAGAGCTCTGGGGTTGAGGGTTTGGGGCTTTAGGGTTTTAGGGGTTTTAGGCTTAAGAGTTTAGGAGTTTCGGGCGTGCGAGGTTTAGGATTCTAGGATTTTTTGGCAATGGGGTCTTCCTTGAATCATCCCTAAAATTGAAACCTAAACCATGGAGGTATCCTTAGTATGACTTGAGATGTGTACCTGTTGCCCCTCAACCTAAACCCTAAACCCCTAAACCCTAAACTCTAAATCCTAAATACTAAACCCTAAACCCTAAACCCTCCACCGGGTGGGCTTCAGCACATCCAAGCCTGAGCTCTGTTGGTTAAGGGGCTGTGATGGCCCAAGTGTGGTTTAGGGTTTAGGGGTTCAGGGTTGAGGGGCATTGGGATCTGCCATGCAACTGTTTAGAGGTTTATAAGAGGGTCGTATAAATAAGTACCAAGTAGCAAACTCTAGACTCCAAGCCCAAGGCCCTAAACCCACAACAAGAACCCTAAACCCTTATAAACCCTAAACCCTAAACCCTAAACCACGCTTCAGATCACCGACGGGCCGAGGTGATTCCTGGACCTGACCCTGCAGCCAACGAGTCGTATCTCTGGTATCTTGCGCCTGGTTGGGTTTAGGGCCTATGGTGCAGGGTTTCTATCGTTTTGTAGCAACCCTAAGCCCAAAACCCTAAACCTGAACCCTAGGTTCAGGGTTTGGGGCTTCGGCTTTTTAGGATTTCGGGCTGTAGGGTTTAGGGTGCCCCAGAACCTTATCTTCTCGAAACCCGAAACCCTTACTATAGAGCCCTTCAAGAGCCCTTCTAGAACCTTAAACGGATTCCTCACACAGACCTCATAGAATCCCTTTGCGAAGCTCGTAAATTGCCTAAATGAAACCTGAAAGGAATCCGGAGTACCCCTAAACCCTAAACCCTGAACCCCAAACCTCTGGACCCTAAACCCCTACACCCTGAACACTTGAAGGAATCCATGGGAATCCGAAGTTGTCCCTTTAGGGTTTAGTAGGGGTTTAGGGTTTAGGGGTTTCCTAACCCCCTCATCCCCAGACCCTGAGCCCCTAAGACCCTTACGCCCCTAAGCCACAAACTTTTGCAAGGAAACCTAAACCTCACAAGCCCTAAACTTTGAGCCCCAAACCCTGAAGCCTAAACCCTAAACCCCTAAATCCTTAGACCCTGCAGCCCGAAGCCCTAAACTCTTTTTTAAACTGTCCCTAAGGGTCCACTCATAGAGTATATACACTGGCCCTAAAGTACCTATATAGGGACTACTTTAAGGACAAAGTATATACTATTTGGGTACATGGACCCTCAGGGGTAGTACCTTGCTCCCTAACCCTAAACCCTAAACCGCAAACCCTAAACCCCTAAATCCTTAAATCCTTAAGCCCTAGACCCTGAACTCTTTTAAAAGCCAGGTACCACACCTCCGTTCGGTCCGCGTTGGCCCTGGCGCAGGGCTATGGCTGGGAGGAGCTGGCTAGAGGCTTGCTTGCGCTTAAGATGAGGGTTTAGGGTTTAGGGTTTAGGATTTAGGGTTTAGGGTTTAGGGTTTAGGGTTTAGGGTTGAGGGTTTAGGGTTTAGAGTTTAGGATGGGGCTTGGAAGAAGGCCGTTTGCAGGGTTAGGATTTAGGGTTTAGGGTTTACGGATTAGGGTTTAGAGTTTAGGATTTAGGGTTTAGGGTTTACGGGTTTAGGGTTTAGGGGTTTAGGGTTTAGGGTTTAGGGGGATCTATATTAGTCTGTAATATTCTATAGCACATGATATATGGGGGTTCGGGGTATCATGGTTTAAGATGGGGCTCGGAATATTACCTTCAAAGGGAGCTATAATCTGCGAGGGTGTTGGGGTATCGGTATGGGGGGAGCTGATATAAAGACCACGAATTTGTTCGACACGTTTGCGGTTTGGGGATTTAGGGCCGCTATACTTAACACGCTATAGAAGCTTCTAAAGCTCGAAAATCCCGGCACAAAGGCGTGCTGATCATCTTGGTGATGTTCGTTCGAGGTGTGCCAAGTGAATGCAAATTTCATAGTGATCATCCCAATCAAATCAATGATAGTACATAAGTTTAAGAGCTTGCATCCTCCAACATGCCCTCTGAGAGAGTTGTCGCAGGTGGCCAAAGCGGGAATCTTGGCTATACGATGTTTAGGGTTTACCTGGACCCCAGTGTATGTAGACGATAGCATTTTCTAGGTGTTGGGCCACTACCTTACCTACTTTGGCGGGTTTAGGCCCAACATACATGTGATTTGCCTGCAGGTCGTGTAACCCTTGAGCTCAGGCAAATGATTGAGATCACGATAAGGGTCATAAACCCTAAACCACCTAAACCCTAAACTCTAAACCCTAAACCCTGCAACCTGAACATGGGTAGACAGGATCCTGCACACACTGCTGGTATGGTTTTGTTCCTTATTCGGGGTGCTTCAGCATTCGGTCCATCAGCAGTAGGAGGGCACTTCTCTGTACCTTCAGTAGAATGTGCCCAGAATGTCGTGAAACGGCATTTTGCTGGGAGCTCCTTGAGGGACTTGTCGGCATCATGGTCATGACTTCAGATTTCTGGAAATGACATCGGAGAAAGCGTCCATGAAGATTAGCATCACCATCATCACGGTAACCTACAGCAGAGGGTTCAACCACCCATCCACAAGACCAGCAACCAGCAGCATAATCGTAACGAGCCTAGGCATGACGATGACAACAAAGATCTTCGACCACTTGTCTAGGACATTTTCAGGTGGGTAGTTACTTACCATTCTAGGAGCCTTATAGAAGGTTTATATACCTTATAGAAGCCTTATACACCCTAAACTCCCACCTGTAGTTTCCTTTAGCACTTGCAAACCATTACGGCGGCGCCGAGGCGACGCTCTACTCCCACTACTAAACCCTAAACCCTAAACCCTAACCACACATCCGAGGTCCATTCGCCTCACCGAAAGCTGTGCCCAGGCCCGATGAACATAGGGGCCTTCATAACTCGAATAGGGTTTGGGGTAGATTCTACCAAAATTATTATAAGGAATCCCCAGTTTGGGGTAGATTATACCAAAATTCTAGTAAGGAATCCCCAAAACCCTAGTCTAAGTCTTAAGGCCCCTACACCCTTAGCCCCTTATAGTAGCCCCCTGAGAGAACCCTCTAAAGGAACCCCCAAAATCCGATTCTAGTCATTAAGGCCCCTACATCAACTACACGTTTCTGGGGTTGAGGGCCTGAGCCGGGCCCATGAATCTTGGTAGGCTTTACCCAGAGAGCCCAATACCCCTAAAATATGGAAGATGCCTTGAATCATAAGATTAGGGCCCCTATAGTTTAAGGTATATTCCTTATTTATATTTGGGGTATTGGGTTCTGTGGGTATAGATTTCTGGAACACGAACGCGCATCGGGTTCAGGCGGAAGGTGTGTGGCACAGGGGGCTGGTTTGGTGATTCGTTCTGGCCAGGGAGAGCCCTCACCTTAGCCTCAGCCTGATTTCAGGCTGCCAGCTAGGCTCGTATCATCTTTGGCTCGGGATCTATACTTTGTTTGGCATTTAGGACCCCTGGAAAGTATCGAGCGCCCAAAGGACAAAGCTTCCAACAACAATCATCCTGGAGCCTTAGATAGACTTGAGGAAGTTCTCTTGAACCCACCATGCCCTGAAATGTCTGTTTTAGGATTTAGGGCTTAGGAATGCTTAGGAAAGTTCTGGCTCAGGGTGTTCGGCCTCTTCGAGTTGGGGGCTGTGGGCTTGTACTACCCTAAGCCCTAAACCGTGTCTGGGCTTTGGAGTACCATGCTTTAGTGTTTTTTTGACCTGTTCCTCAAAGGAACCATTATGAAATAGAAGTCTATACTTTTTTCTCCCTGGTTACCTAAACCCTAAACCCCTAAGCCCTAAACCTTAAACCCTAAAGCCCTAAACCCTAAACCCTAAACCCTCAAAACCCTAACAAAGCCCAGGTGTATTTCCTTCAGTATCACGGGAGATGGGTCTGCTACAATGTTCCGCTTGTGCAGGGATCAGGGTCTGGGGCATTAGGTTTTAGGGTTTAGAGTTTAGGGTTTAGGGTTAGGGTTTGGGGTATACATATATATATATATATAGATATATATTGATATTGTGTAGATGAAATAAGTAGGTAAACATATTTGTGTATAATATACACGGATGAGATGGACAGAGATGGAAGGGTTGGGGGATCAGTTCTTCTATCACATGGGCTCCGAATGTCAATCCTGTTCACCCACCGCCTCAAGTATACAAACAGTACCTACTTTGGGGCTTAAAGTCTGTATGTGGTACCTACTTTGGGCTATTTGGAGCCCCCGCGTTCGACCAGCTTTAGTAAACGCTGGCCCAACGTTGAGGACGGATGCGGCCCTGTGGCTCTAATTTTAAGACTCCTAGTTTTCCAAGACCCAACCTTTAAACTTTTGGGGTTAGTATATTTTAGTATCAACCTGAAAGTTTAACATTTTATTTCCCTGCCTTTTGTTGAAGTAAGGACTCTGAGCCATGTAAACCCAGCACGAAGTCGTAAAGCCCCACTCCCTAGGCCGTAAACCCGATGAAGCCAAATCCTCAACCCTAGGCCCTAGACAAGCACCCAACCGCTAAACCCTAGACCCCTAAACCCTAAACCCCTAAACCCTAAACCCTTAAACAACCCGGAACCCCCAAACCCTAAACCCTTAAACCCGAAACCACCAAACCCGAACCCCCTAAACCCCAACACCCTAAACCCCTAAACCCCTAAACCCTAAACCCAGAAGACCTAAACCCCTAAACCCTAAGCGTAAAAACCCTAAACTCTAAACCCTAAAGGGCCCGTTAAAACAACAAAAAATAAAAACTAAACCCCTAAACCCAAACACCCTCGTCGCAGGTGGAGGATGTCGGCCCAGATCGCTGTGGATACTACGCCGGGATAAGTGCTCTGCTCCTTTGCCGCTTGGCTTACCCTAAGGGTCCAAAGGACCCAATAATCAGGAACTTAGGTTTCGGACGAATTAGTAGTTATGTAGGTTACTATTTGGGAGAGTTGATGATTATTAGGTACTTGGACCCTTAGGGTTAGGGTTTAGGGTTTAGGATTGTGCTTAGTTTTGGGCGGACTTGAAGGCCCCAAAAACTGAACCCGAGGAGCTAAACCCATGGATCCTAATGAGAACCGGTGTTTATGTTCAGAGTTTGGGGTGCAATTACTTTGTCTAGGAATGCTTCGGGCTTAGGGGACTTGCACAAATCACCCTAAACCCTAAACCCTAAACCCAGTCTTGGAAAACCATGATCTCTGATAGTTCAGGTCGTGTCTGCGTTGGAAAGTTCTGCTACATGGCCGAGACCTGGCTGGCCAGCGTTAGGGTTTAGGGTTTAGAATATGTTCATTAGGGTTTGGTGTTCAGGTAGGGGTTTAGGTTTTAGGGTATTAGTCATGCTACATTTGGGGTACAGGTACCGTAGCTCGCCTAGGGTTGAACTCTCTAAGTACCAGTTCCGTCCCAAGCCTGAAAGCCCTAAACCCTAAGCCCCAACAACCATGTGGGGGTTTCAGAAAATAGGGGACCCTAATATAGTACCCTTCATAATAGGATCCTTATTACAAGGACCCCAAAGTAAGGTACCCCTAATTTTCGGAAACTCCCATGTAGAGCTGAACTCTGAACCCGAATGTTGGGCCCCCTTATGGTCCCTACCTCGAGTCTGCCTCTGTCTGAAGGTCTACGCTAAGGAATTAGGGTTCAGGGTCCAGGGTTTCTAAGGGTCCATGTGCCCAAATAGTATATACTTGACCCTTAAAGTACCTATAGAGGGACTTCTTTAAGGACAAAGTTCATACACTCCGAAACCCTAAACCCTAAACCCTAAACCCTACGGGTACATGGACCCCTGGGGCAGCAGAGTCTCGGTTCAACCTGGTATTCTGCTGGTATAACTCATCACGGTTTCGGGTTTAGGGTTTAGGGTTTAGGGTTTAGGGTTTATTCTCAGACCTCTAGTCTAATGAAGGCCTCTGCCACGCCTGTCACAAAGCCCTCAGGCCCATCTTAAACCCTAAACCCAAACCCCCTAAATCCAAACCCCGAAAACCTCTAATATGGGGGCCTTAAGAGTACTAGTTTGTGGGTTCCTTTTTATAGTTATCGTATAACATGCCCCAAAACCGTGTTCCAATTATCAAGGCCCCTACCTAAACCCCCTAAACCCTGAACCTTACTAAGCCCAAACCCCGAAAAACCCTAACTAACCCCTAAACCCCGAAAGCCCTAACTAAACCCTAACTAACCCCCAAACCCCGAAAACCCCTCTCTTAAAGGAAACTACAGGTGGGGAGTTTAGGGTATATGGGGTTTAGGGTTTTAGGGTTTTGGGTTTTGGGTTCAGGGTTTAGGTGTGGAGTTTAGGGTATATAGGGCTTCTATGACGCTTCCATAAGGTATATAGACCTTCTATTAGGCTCCTATAACAGTAACTACCCACCTGAAAGTGTCCTCCGACTTCCAAGGATGCCGGTGCCGAAGCTAAGAAAGAGGTGGACTCGGGTGAGTTCGACAGCATTCTCGAGGAGATGTGGCTTCGGGTTTTAGGCTTAGGGTTTAGGGCTTTGGGGGTTGAGGGGTTTAGGGTTTTAGGGGTTTAGGGCTTTGGGGGTTTGGGGTTTAGGGTTTAGGGGTTTAGGCTTGGGGTGTAGGGCTTAGGGCAGCAGCACAAGGCTTTGGGTTCAGAACTTGGACTTCGGGGCTGTGCGTGTAGAGTTTGGAGTTCAGGGTGTATATGGAGGTTTCCGAAAATTAGGGTTTAGGGTTAAGGGTTTAGGGTATAGGGTTTAGGGGTTTAGGGTTTACCCTAAACCCGGCACCAATCGTTTTGTCCATAGCCTCGCTGCACAGCCTCCGAGCTTTGATAGATAGCCATCCTACGGCTCGGCACTCGCAACGCCTAGCTGCGATGCTGAAGATCCTCCAGGACACATGGGAATCCCTAAACCCCTAAAACCCAAAACCCTAAACCCCTAAACACCTAAACCCTAAACTAAACCCCTGAACCCTAAACCCTACCTGAACCCGAAACCCCAACGCTGGTCGAGGCCTTTGCCGAAGGAAGGAGTGTGATGCGAGACTTCCAAGGCAAGGCTTGTGGGGGCGAGGGTGCGGCTGAACCTCCAAGAAGTACCGCTGGCGAAGGATGCGGCTGAGATGGAAGCACCTTCCCTGCGTGAGCAGATGCGGAAGCTCCTGGACGAGAATGCCCTAAACCCTAAACCCTAAACCCTAAACCCTAAACCCAAAGGCGCGCCTTCAGGAAAAGACCGCGTAGCTCAACTGGGCCCTGGAAGCGCTCGCATGGGCCGAGGACCTCGATCAGGGCTACAGGATGCGTGAGAACAAAGAGCAGGAGCCCTCAAAACAAAAAACCCTAAACCCGACCCCAAAAGAAGGTAGGGTTTAGGGTTTAGGGTTTATAGGGTTTATAGGGTTTAAGGGTTTACGGTTTAAGGGTTTAGGGTTTAGGGTTTAAGGGTTTAGGGTTCTCAAGCTCGAAGCCAAGGATCCCTGTAATGCCAGGCTTGTCGGATGAGAACTCTTCAGCGCTAGTGCTAGAAGATCTGATAGGATTTCAATAGCAATGAAAGAGTAATAAGCGCTTCAACCCTAAACCCTAAACCCTTAAACCCTAAACCCTAAACCCTAAAACCCAAGATTTATTTGAACGGGGTTTCTGAGTTTTCGGTGCAGGCCTGATGCAGCCAGAGGAGCTACAGTTCATCAAAGATTTACGCAGAAGAACCCTAAACCCGGGCCTAAACCCCTAAACCCTGTATTATACTAAACCCTAAACCCTAAACCCTGAACACTAAACCTTAGACCCAAACAACACCAAGCCCTGAGCCAGAAAGCTGTTCTACCTAGACCTGGGCCGAGACTCCCGAAATCTTGCGCACCCCTTACACTTGCGCTGTCTCGCACCCTCCACAAACCCTAAACCCTAAACCATAGACCCCAAACCCTAAACCGTAAACCCAAAACCCAAAACCCTAAACCCCAAACCCCAAACCTTAAACCTTAACCCTTAAACCCAAATCCTAAAACCCTAAACACTAATCCGGTCATGGGTTTGGAGGAACCAGGTCCGATCTTCGTGAGTTATGTTGACAGACCCTAATGTAGGTGCTTAAATAACTACCTATATTATTTTGGGGCTTAGGGTTTTAGGATTTAGGGAATAATTACCTATGTGATTTTGGGGGGTTCAGTTTAAAAACTGTAGTATAATGGGCCCCAAAGCCCTGTTCAAATTATTAAGGCTAAGCCCCGAAGCCCAAACTCTAAACAGCGCACACACCAATCCTAACCCTGAAACCCAAACTCTCATGTTAATCATCCTATTTCTAAACCTTGACCCACCCTTTGTAAGCCCTGAACCCTAACCCAAAAAATCATCCCCAACATTGACAGCAGCTGACATGAGGACAATGCAACACGCCGCATAATCGTCTTCGACGATGGGCAGGCCAGAAAGGTTACTGCTTGGAGGATCGTGGGACCTAGTAAGTAAAGTTATGCGTACCTCCATTGGGGTTGTATGTAGATCTAAGTATATTTCCGTTATTTATAACTTTAGTTTCTAAGTTCCATGATCCTTTCAGGGGGGTTTAGGGATTCCGGGCCTTTAGCAGTTGCAGGGGTTTTGGCGGACTCGGCCTGCTTTGGGCCTTATGAGCGGTTGTTCGGTGTTTCACAGGATTGGACAAGGGCTTCTGTACTGATTATCAAGGGCTTACGGGCTTGGGGTTTGCGGGTCTCACAGGTTTGAGGGTTTAGGGTTCTGGTGTTCGTACGGTGCCCGTGTCTTAGTGTTGTTTCGGGTTTAGCAGTTGTGTTTGCTTTTTTGTTTCGCGATATCTCTCAGTGGCTGATGACATGAATCCTATGCCCCGCTGTCTTGCTCTAGCTACCTCGAGGTTCAGGGTGCTTGCATGGGGCTGTATCGTTTAGGACTGGTGACCTACATAAACCGAAGCTGCGGCCGTAGATTCCAAATTTCCCGGATCGCCAATCCTCCACTCCAAATTCCAGTTTCTGTGATATGGTTCGAAAAAACATTGGAAAGCTGAACCCCCAAGCCCTGAAGTAATTCAACATTGTTAAAGGTCAGAAGAGTGTTGTTGGGGTGTGAGCTAGTATTTCGGTATGGGCACTCCAAGGGAGGCTGCTATTGCTAATAGTTCAGAACCGATGTGAAACCCTAAGCCCCCAACCGCCCCTTGACCTCTAACCTCTGAGCCCCGCAATCTGCTTAAGGCCCTAAACCCTAAACCCCGAACTCCTAAGCCCCAAACTCCTAAACCCGCAAACCCTAAGTTCTAGGCCCTAAAGCCTAAAACTCCAAAGTCTGCTCATCTTCCTGGCAAAGGTTCTTCCCGAGTACATTCTGCTCTGCTCGTCGATCGGACATGGGGAGGCAAAGCCTAACATTTTCGGTTTTGTCACGGCTGTATAACTGTACCGGGATTATCAAGGTTAGGGTTTTGTGTATGGAGTGTAGGGTTCAGGGTTAGGGATTGATGTTTAGTGTTCGGGGTGGGTTAAATGCAAGATGTAAGCATTTCATGCAGTTTTATGAGTGGTCTGCTGGGCTTTATACTTTATAGGGTTGTATAATACGGGCTTCGTAACGGAGTTTCAGGCATTTTACCGGGTTCTACGGGCTGCACATACAATCTCCGGGCCCTGCAAACCTGGGATTAGGGCCAACATTTTTAATCCGAACCCACCCCTGAAACCCAAAGCCCTAAACCCTAAACCCTAGAGCCTAAACCCTAAACCCCTAAACCCCTAAACCCGCCCAGGAGGGGTTCAGGTTAGGCCAGGCCCCACTCGCAGAGCTTGGTGGATTAAACCAAAACCGACGCCCTAAACTCTTTAGGGTTTAGGGTTTAGGGATCCTTGAAGGGTTCTTTAAGGGATCTATAATAGGGTTCTATAGTAGGGGCCTTAAGAACTCGGCTGTAAACTCTACACCCTGATTCCTAAACCTCAAACCCTGAACTCTCAACCCCAAGCCCTAATCCTTAGAACCCTACAAACCCTAAACCCCTAAACCCAAAAACAAAAAACCTAGAACCCACACCCAGAGAACCCAATAGGGGCCTTTAGCATTGATTCAGGTATAGTCCTTAGTTAAGTGGTATTGGGTCCTCGGGGAGCCCTCAACCCTTACCTAAACACCCCCAAAATAGTTAAAATAGTTAAAACCTTATCCTAGAACCCAACAGGTACTGCACAAAAAAGGCCTTTCCAAAAACACAACAAAAGTTAGAGCCCACAGAGCTTGATATAAGGAATATTCCTCAGTTCAGGGGTATTGGGTTATCTGGGCAGAGCTTGGAGGACACCTTTCTTTCCTCGCTGCGACTTGAGATGCCGATCTACTGGAGCAATCTCTCACGGGATCCCACTAGCGCTCCGCGGCTCAAAATAGGGCTGCGGGTTTGGGGTTTTGGGTTTTAGGGTTTAAGGTTTCGGGTTTAGGGTTTTGGGTTTATTTTGGATGTTGAGGGTTTTGGGTGTTGAGGGTTTAGGGTGTAGGGTTTCGGGTTGTGGGTCTTTAGGGTGTAGGGTTTTGGGTTTTATGTGTTGAGGGCTTGGGACGTAAGGTTTGGGGTGTTGAGGGTTTAGGGTGTAGGGTTTTGGGTTTCAGGGTTTAGGGCTTTAGGGTTTCGGGTTTAGGTTTTTGGGTTTAGGGTTTTGGGGCTAGGGTTTGGGGTGTTTTGGGTTCAGGGTTAAGCTGCTCAGGATTTAGAGTTTCGGGTTGAGGGTTTGGGGT